>JBAKBP010023313.1:0-37183 GCA_037953745.1 Lithodes maja
GTAACAACATATAGGCTAGTACCAACATATAGGCTAGTACCAACATATAGGCTAGTACCAACATATAGGCTAGTACCAACATATAGGCTAGTACCTACATATAGGCTAGTACCAACATATAGGCTAGTACCAACATATAGGCTAGTACCAACATAGAGGCTAGTACCAACATAGAGGCTAGTACCAACATAGAGGCTAGTACCAACATATAGGCTAGTACCAACATATAGGCTAGTACCAACATATAGACTAGTACCAACATATAGGCTAGTACCAACATATAGGCTAGTACCAACATATAGGCTAGTACCAACAACATATAGGCTAGTACCAACATATAGGCTAGTACCAACATATAGGCTAGTACCAACATATAGACTAGTACCAACATATAGGCTAGTACCAACATATAGGCTAGTACCAACATATAGGCTAGTACCAACATATAATATATTTAAGAAATAATAATTATGTCTAGTATAAAAATACAATATTTTACACTACTTGGTCAACCTGGTTTGCGGTCCGCATGCGAGAGGGAGGGGGCCGCATGCGAGAGGGAGGGGTCCGCATGCGAGAGGGAGGGGTCCGCATGCGAGAGGGAGGGGTCCGCATGCGAGAGGGAGGGGGCCGCATGCGAGAGGGAGGGGTCCGCATGCGAGAGGGAGGGGTCCGCATGCGAGAGGGAGAGGTCCGCATGCGAGAGGGAGGGGTCCGCATGCGAGAGGGAGGGGTCCGCATGCGAGAGGGAGGGGGCCGCATGTTTGATACCCCTGCCCTAGACCCCCTTTCAAGATAAATTTGTAAATTTTTCGGTAGAAAAATTGCCAGTTTCTTCTAAAATTAGAGGCTCGCTTTCGCTCGCCAGGAAAAAATCGACACCTAAAGGGCACGAAAGGTCTTAATATTGACAACAAAATAGGTGAAAGGTCTTAGAATCGCCAAACTAATGAGGCCAACGTCGTATAATCTCAAAACAAATGGGGCTAAACATGAGGGAGAAGGGGGACCCAAAAAGGCGACCCCTCTCCCCTTGAAGGCTGACACTGTGAATGTTCCACTCATTAGGCCCTTCGAGGATTATCACGCAGGTTTAGCCCCATTAGTTTGGCGATTTTAAGACCTTCGGCCCATTTGTTTGACGATTTTAAGACCTTTCGCCCCATTTCTATGTAAATTTTAAAACTTTTCGTGTCACTTAGGTGTCGATTTTTTACTGGCGAGCGATAGGAAGCCTGTAATTTAAATCCCCCCCCCCTACCTCAACTACCCCCAGCCCCTTCCTACTCCCCTCAAAGCCCCCCTCCCCGCTAAACACACACACACACACACACAGCCCGTAGCCTAGTAGGTAGAGCTCTCGTCTCACACACGAGGGGTCGGGGGTTCAATCCCCGGCCGGGCGGAGACAAATTGGGCTTGTCTCCTTTCATGTGTTAGCCTCAGTTCACCTAGCTGTAAATAGGTACCTGGAATAAGTGGACGACGTTGTGACGTCCCATCTGGGGTTGGCAAAAATGGTACAAGGCGAGCTGGGTATCATATGGTTCACCTAAGCTGATGGCTACCTAAGCCTTCGGGCGAGACGGTACCGTCTATAGTGAGAATGGTACCATACAGATCCACCCTAAGCCTTCGTTTCCGATGTCGCCAATTGGCTAAAAATACAGACTACACACACATCCATAGCCATTCCAACGATACATATAACACCTACACACATATAGGAGGCGGGAAATAACGAGCATGCTCACTCCCGCAATACAACTAGAGTAAGTACAACTAGAGTAAGTACACACACACACTAGTCCCACCTCAATGAGTAATTAATACGCGTACAGATCCACTAGTAAATACAACATCTGTGGAGACCTCAATATCAATGGGCCTTACCCTTAATTAATTGATTGACGGGTTTACTAAGGGGTTTAACTAGGTGTGTGTGTGTGTGTGTGGTGTGTGTGTGTGTGTGTGTGTGTGTGTGTGTGTGTGTGTGTGTGTGTGTGTATGAGGGCTCCAGCACTTATAAAACCGCAACCCACAACCTATTCTGTCCATTTCTTCACGATAGCCAAGGTTGGTTAGCAGGATTGTAAATTAACTCTTTCCTTACCGGTGAAAGACTGTCTCAATTAACCCTCTGATTTAAAAACATCCTTCCTACTCTGAAGAAAATCCGTTTAATGATAGCCAGAATTAACTGTCAAAATACGTCAATATTCTCTTGGTATTAATGGAACTATGAGAAAGAGTGTAAAATATGAATATCAACAAATAATAACACATTTGTCTATACAGCTTTGAAATAACCGAGTAATTCAGATGGGGACAAGTACATTTCTCGATAGCTTTAATAATCATATACCAATGAACAGGTATTTTGGCTCGAACGTCCCTTGATGTTGGCCCTGTCACTCTTTCAACTCCGGGGGAGGCACTCGCTACAGGCAGTTCTGCCTTCTGTCTTCCTCACTCACATAGACAAAAATAAATAGATAAATAAGTATATATATATATATATATATATATATATATATATATATATATATATATATATATATATATATATATATATATATATATATATATATATATATATATATATATATATATATATATATATATATATATATATATATATATATATATATATATATATATATATAATATCTCGGTATAATGATGTCCCCTCTTCCTATATTATGACTAATGTACATATTTATTAACCATGCCTATTTATCTATTTTATATTCATTTATTTATTCATTTTTAGCAGACTAACAGCACTTTTAAAGCTTGATGGAGGTCAGGCGAGGAAACTAAATAATAAATTAATTAATAAATAAATAGACCAAACAATAACCACTACCCCCTTAACCCTATATTAACTTATCCATATATATCCAGCAGATTACTATAAGAAGACCAGCTTAGCCCATCCACTATGACTTCAGTAGCAGCCATCGTCGTTCTGTTGGCCTCTGTGAGTAGTAATATACCTTACTTCATCTAAAAAATTATATAAAAATGTATGAATATATATGTATGTATGTATGTATATATGTATTTACTCAGGCCCATTCCCCATTTTATCCTATTGTTTTTTTTTCTTTTCTGGGGGTGGTCGACTCAAGACAGAGTCCGAATAGGGACAACACAATACAACAGAAAACAGTGAACACACAAAAACAAAACACAAATTCACACACATCTAGGTCACCCAGGAGAAGACCCAAAGACCAGGGATCACCAAGGTCCCTCCAGCATTCCCCCGGCCCCCGACCACCCGGAGAGGTTCCTACCGGTCTCAGCAGGCAGACATGCAGTGAGCCGAAACCACAAGCCCGCCCACCACACTTCCAGGCTCACCCTTCATATTTACCGGCTTCCCGGGCACCTGATGGACTATTATCTAGTCCAACTGGTGCCCGACCCCTTCTCCCAAATGACCACGTGGTCACTCATCTATTCACAAGTATTCTCCATTCATTCCTGTTTATTACCACTTCCTTTGTCTGATCTATAGTCATTCCTCTATCACCCAAAGCTTGTCTTACACAGTCACTCAATCTCAATGGGGGTCTTCCTACCCCTCTATCTCCCCTTGTATCTGACTCACATATTCTCTTTGTAAGTCTTTAATCTTCCATTCGTTTAACATGACCATACCAGCTCAGCACCCTTCTGTCCACTCTGGCCGACAAATGTTCCTACTGCCCCACTCTCCTACGTATCTCTTCATTCCTCAATCTGTCTCTATGATTAACTCCACACATACTCCTTAAGCAGCTCATCTCCATCACATCCAGCTTCCTTCTCTCCTTTGCCTTCAGAGCCCATGTTTCAGCCCCATACATCACTATTGGCATAACAATTCCTTGATACATTGCACTTTTAACTTTCATTCCGAGATTTCTCACCTTCCTCATACTTCCCATTGCTCCGACAACTTTCCTTCCTTCACATATTCTCTTTTTTACCTCCATTTCCATACCTCCATTCCTGCTTATCATTCCTCCTAGATATTTAAAACACTCAACTTGTTCCAATATTTCCCCATCCAGCCTCACATCTAGATTCACCCTACGATCACCCCTCTTACACACCATTACTTTACTTTTATTGACGTTCACCTGCAGCTTCCTTCTCCCACAAACCACACCAAACACTTTGACTACCTGCTGCAATTTCTCCTCAGAATATGTAATGATTACAAAACAAATACAACAAATTTAAATTCCCCTCTACCTCATTCTTCATTGCACAGTTGGCTTTGGTGATTGAAGCCGCGGTGGATTGTTCCGGTGACGCCACTTCCCGTTGTTCCAGTTGTTCAAGTCTGTCCTTCTGTGCCGGCGGCGAGGAAAGCTTCTCTACCAACTGTCCGAGCGGAACAGTGAGTCTTGTATATCTTAAGCCGGTATCACACGAGAGCTTTTATAGTCAACATTCGATGATCAACATTTTTCTGGCAACATTTCTGGATTATTTTGCCCTGGTTTGATACCGGCTTTATTGTGAATTACTATTCATGCTGACAGGTAGATGGATTGTGTGGGAGGAGAAGAAACACAAGGACGAGCTTTGATTCTTTATTCTTTAACATTTCGGGCTATATACCTATCTTCAGTCTCTCTGAAGATGGGTACATAGCCCGAAACGTTAAAGAATAAAGAATAAAAACCCTTCCCTATGTTTCTTCTCCCACACAATCCATATCTTATTGTATTCAGTTTGTGTGTGTGTGAACTTTTAGATTTGAGGACTCACAATTCATATTACCAACCACCAATTATTATTATTATTATTTTTTATTTTTTTTAAGAGACAATGAACTTGCAAATATAACTTACAAATTAACTTACAAATATAACCTAATTAATGAAATCCATGAAACTAATGAATACATGTGGTACTCCAAGGATTCGAACCTAGGATACTCACACCAAAATTCCGCGCACTAACCAGAAATATGAAAAACCCTTTCGCTCTTAATAAAGTATAATAAGGGAGATGAAATCATGCGGCTTAAAATTTCCCAAATACAGATTTGTTTGGAGAAGCCCAGCTGACGGCTACGATGCTACCAAGTACCTTCTGTGCGTTATAACCCCAGTGGTGACCCTTTGGAGATTATAAGACGCTCACCCCATTAGCTTGTCGATTTTAAGACGCTCACCCCATTAGCTTGTCGATTTTAAGACGCTCACCCCATTAGCTTGTCGATTTTAAGACATTCACCCCATTAGCTTGTCGATTTTAAGACATTCACCCCATTAGCTTGTCGATTTTAGGACATTCACCCCATTAGATTGTCGATTTTAAGACATTCACCCCATTAGCTTGTCGATTTTAAGACATTCACCCCATTAGCTTGTCGATTTTAAGACATTCACCCCATTAGTTTGTCGATTTTAAGACATTCACCCCATTAGCTTGTCGATTTTAAGACATTCACCCCATTAGTTTGTCGATTTTAAGACATTCACCCCATTAGCTTGTCGATTTTAAGACATTCACCCCATTAGTTTGTCGATTTTAAGACATTCACCCCATTAGCTTGTCGATTTTAAGACATTCACCCCATTAGTTTGTCGATTTTAAGACATTCACCCCATTAGCTTGGCGATTTTATGAACTTTCGCCTGATTTCTTTCAATTTTAAGACCTTTCGTACCATTTAGGTGTCGACTTTTTCCTGGCGAGCGATAGCGAGCTTGTATTTTAAGAGGAATTGGCCTTCGGCCTGGACATTTTTCTACCGAAAAATGTACAAATTTATCTTGAAAGATGGTGTAATTTTAATCTTGCTGGAGATCTAGGGAACAAACTAAAAACTGAAAGGGGGTCTAGGGGGGTGTAATTATAAGCTTGCTGGAGGTCTAACGAACAAACTAAAAACCTCCCCTTAAACTTTCTCTACTCCAGATCTGTTTAGAGGAGAGGGACGAACCAGCCAGTTGCTACCCTATACCCGATGAAGACTCCGTGTGCCAGTGTTCCTCTTACCCGTCCTATATTGCTGACATCTACGACCCTACCAAGTACTTTCTGTGTATCAACCCCAGTGGTGATCCTGTGTCGCTGACCTGCTCTGGGGGATTGGCCTTTAGCGAGAGCAGTAGTTCGTGCGTTGAGACCACCACTGCTAAACCTGTGGCGTGTTCTGAGGTAAGTCTGACGTTGCTTATTTGTCTCCTCATTTATATATCTTTTTATATATATTTTTTCGTTTCCTCCCTAGACCTCCATCAAGCTTAAAAAATCGCCCCCTAGACGACCCCCCTTCAAGATAAATTTGTACAATTTTCGATAGAAAAATGTCCCAACCAAAGACCAGTTCCTCCTAAAATTACAGGTTCGCAATCGCTCACCTGGAAAAAATGGACGCCTTAATAGATTGCACGAAAGGTTTTAATATTGACAGAAATGGGGTGAAAGTTCTTAAAATTGCCAAACTAATGGGGTTAACGTCTTAAAATATGGGGCTAAACATGAGGAAGAAAGGGGTCCAGAAATATATCGTGCGTGGAGACCATCACCTGTGTCGTGTTCTGAGGTAAGGCGGACGTAGCTTTTAATGGGGAAGGTAGTCGCTTTTAATGGGGAAGGTAGTCGCTTTTAATGGGGGAGGTAGTCGCTTTTTCTGGACCCCCTTCTCCCTCGTGTTTAGCTGGAGCACCTGTACGGACTGCTATATTAACGCCTATAACTTGTATTATTATAATGTACGACTGTTTCTTGATACTACAGGCTGGTCTCTTCCCCAGTCTCCACATGCAACGGTTACTATGCCTGTTACAACAATGGTTCCAATAGTCTGGTTGCTCGGATATAATACAGTAGACTGGTAAGGGGAGGTATTCAGTTTGTTCCCTAGACCTCCAGCAAGCTTAAAATTACACCCCCTTGACCCCTTTCAAGATACATTTTGTACATTTTTCGGTAGAAAAATGTCCAGGCCGAAGGCCGGTTCCTCTTAAATTACAGGCTCGCTATCGCTCGCCAGGAAAAGATTGACACCTATATGGCACGAAACGTCTTAAAATTTACAGAAATGGGGCGAAAGTTCTTAAAATCGCCAAAGTAATGGGGCGAACGTCTTATAATATCAAAAGCAATGGGGCTAACCATGAGGGAGAAAGGAGTCAAGAAAAAAATCCCTCAAGTGGAATTCTCCCCCTAATAGAGCTATACAACTGGTGTCAGATATTGAATGTCAAACTCACTTGCTTGAAATAATTCAGACAAGTGGGGTACCTCTCTTGATTCAGTGGTAGAGGGGGCCGGTCTAATAACTGGGTTAGTCTCCAGTTCAATTCAGACAAGTGGGGTACCTCTCTTGATTCAGTGGTAGAGGGGGCCGGTCTAATAACTGGGTTAGTCTCCAGTTCAATTCAGACAAGTGGGGTACCTCTCTTGATTCAGTGGTAGAGGGGGCCGGTCTAATAACTGGGTTAGTCTCCAGTTCAATTCAGACAAGTGGGGTACCTCTCTTGATTCAGTGGTAGAGGGGGCCGGTCTAATAACTGGTTTAGTCTCCAGTTCAATTCCAGCATAAGTGGGGCTTTGGATTTTTGTGAGAAGACCCAGTTTGGCTACTAGAAGTTAAGGGGCCGACCTGCTTTTTTTCTCTCTCTGGGTTGTATCCATTCGGCCCCATTCAGCCTACTGTTTTAAGACGTTTATCCCCATCCAGGTGTCGATTTATACCTGGCGAGCACTACTGAGCCAGCATATTTTCGTTAATGAGTCAGGCAGCTGGCTAAATTTGTAAATTTTTTGATAGAAAAATGTCTCCGGCGAAGCCGGATTTCTCCATAAAATGCTGGCTCGCTATCGCTCACCAGGAAGAAATCGACACCTGGATGGAGATAAATGCCTTAAAACAGTAGGCCGAATGGGGCCGAATGGATACAACCCAGAGAAAGAGAGAAAAGCAGGTCACCCCCCTTCAAAGTATGATCTCAGAGTCCCAAAGTACCCCACTTACATACCAAGCGGGCAGGATGATACGCAGAGTAGCTATACTCATAATTATCTGCTATTAAGGAGAGATGGCTCATTTTTCTGGTCCCCCTTCTTCCTCATGTTTAATCCCAATGTCTTAAAATATCAAAAGCAATTGGGCTAAACATGAGGGAGAAAGGGTACCAGGAAAACGGCCCATCTCCCTTATCAACTATTTTATCTTTTGCTTCCACTACAGGCTGGCTTCTTCCCCACCTCCACATGCGACGGTTACTACGCCTGTTACAACACTGGCACCGGCAGTCTGGTCGCTACTCAGGTATTAAGTAACACCCCGTTCTTAACATGAATCATCAATTACAAACTCCAATGTACTTGAATAAACTAATGAAAGCAATATTATGGTCCTCTCGTGATTCAAACTCGGGACACCACACCCAGGACATAAGCATCAAAACCATTACACCACCACACTACCAATTTACCTACTTTCCACCTAGGTCTAGAGGTATTTACTTCGATCTAAAGGCAAATTTTTACATCTAGTGACATCTATCTATCTATATGCTCAGGCCCAATCCCCATTTTGGGGGTAGCCGACTCAAGACAGAGCAAGAACAGGGAAAACACAAAAACAACATAAAACAAAAAATAAACACAGATAAAAAACACAAACTCACACACGTGACATGAATTCTAGTAATATTCTGTAGATTTGATCGGACTTGATTGTGTGTCTTGATGGTGTAATGGTCAGAGCGTGTAAGTTCTGTACGAGATATCCTAGGTTTGAATCCTGGGAAAATTACAAATTGCTTTGTTTTGAGTACCAGTGGGGTGCTTTAATTTTTTTTTTTTTATGCACTGGATTTAATTTACATTTATTTCATTTAGGGGTTATTGGTATTAACCCCTCCTGTACCGGCGACGTCTTTTGTATTCGATTTCAGCTACATTTAGACGATTTTTGAAGCTTTTAGAAGGACATATGGTAGCTAACAGGATTAATTGAGATAGTATGTAGCCTTTTAATGGGTAGAAGTCCTTCCTAAGCTGAACAAAATCGTTTGATAGTAGCCAGAATAAACTGAAAAGAACGTCACTGGTACTGGACGGGTTAAGGGGACATGGGCCGGTTTTCTGAACCACTTTCTCCCTCATGATTAGCCCCATTAGTTTTCATATGTTTGCCCCATTAGTTAGTCCATTTTAAAACCTTTCGCCCCATTTCGTCGTCAATATTTAGACCTTTTGTGCTATTTAGGTGTCGATTTTTTTCCCTGGCGAACGATAGTGAGCCTGTAATGTTGGAAGAACCGGCCTTTGGCCGGGACAATTTTCTACCGAAAAATATACAAATTAATCTAGAAGGGGGATCTAATGGATGTTTTTTTTTTAAATTTGATGGAGGTCTAGGGAGAAAACTAGAAAAATAATGAATACATGCAAAAATTCCCCCAAAAGTGAACCATGCCCCCTTAAGAATGATGTTAAAAATAACCCTGGTACACAGGTGATACCCTGCGGGGAAGGCGAGGTGTGGGACCCCTACACCATCAGCTGCACCAACGCCAACTACCTCACCACCACCATAGCTCCTCCTACCACCTGCGAGGCTGACCATATTGTCAAGGGCGACACCGTGGAGTGTAACGCCTTCTACGTGTGTAACGGAGGAGTGGTCATCGGTGGAGCTTTGTGTTGCGATGAAGACCAGGTCAGTAAGAAGATATGGGTGTTAGGGGTAGATGGGTCATTTTTCTGCCCCCCCCCCCCCCCTTTTTCCTCATGTTTAGCCCCATTGTTTTATTAGATTTTAAGATGGTCGCCCCTGACCTGCTCTGAGACATTGGAAACACTTCTCAGATTTTATCAAAGCCTGAGGGAGCTAGCTGGGTCAGTAATCCTACATTTGTTTGGCAATATTAAGACTTATCGTGTCATTTAGGTGTCAATATTAAGACTTATCGTGTCATTTAGGTGTCAATATTAAGACTTATCGTGTCATTTAGGTGTCTATTTTTTCCTGGTGAGCGATAGCGAGCCTGTAAATTAAGAGAAACCGGGCTTTGGCCGGGATTTTTTTTACCGAAAAATTTACAAATTTATCTTTAAAGGGGGTCTTGGGGGAGTAATTTTTAGCTTGATGGAGGTCTAGGGAACAAACTAAAAACCTCCCCTCAACACACTGCCTTCACCTGACCTGACCTGACCTGACCCTGTTCCTCCGTAGGTATTCAACCAAGCCACCATGCAGTGTGAAGCCGATACCGGAGCCATATCCTGCGCTGCTCAAGATCCCTGCCTGCCATCCGTTGCGACGCTCAAGTGTGCCGCTGCATCGTAAGGGTTAAGCCATTCTGTACCGGCGACGTCTTTTTGTATTATATTATTGCTAGATTTAGACGATTTTGTGCAGTTTAAGAAAGATCTAAGGTTGTAATAAGGTTAAGTGAGATATTTCGTAGCCTGTTAAGGGGGGATGGTTCACTTTTTGGTCGATTTTTGCATATATTCATTATTTTTCTACTTTCCCCCCTAGATCTCCATCAAAAAAAAAAAAAAAAAAAACATCCATTAGATCCCCCTTCTAGATAAATTTGTAAATTTTTCGGTAGAAACATTTCTTCTTCCAACATTACAGGCTCACTATCGTTCGCCAGGGAAAAAATAGACACCTAAATAGCACGAAAGGTCTAAATATTGACGAAGAAATGGGGCGAAAGGTCTTAAAATCGACAAACTAATGGGGCAAACATCTTAAAATCTGAAAACTAATGGGGCTAAACACGAGGGAGAAAGGGGTCCATAAAATCGGCCCATGTCCCCTTAATTGCTGATGGCCCTTTTTAAACTGAATTGAAGCGCCTAATAGTAGCCAGAATAAAGCTAAAAGGACGTCGCTGGTACAGGAGGGGTAAGCCCATTCAGTACCAAGGACGTCGCTGGTACAGGAGGGGTAAGTAAGCCCATTCAGTACCAAGGACGTCGCTGGTACAGGAGGGGTTGTTGTTGTTGTTGTTGTTCCCTAAGCTGCCTGGCCGAACAGCCCCGAGTCCCTGAGGAAGGCCACGGCCACGATCGGGCTTTCCCACAGAGCTCTCATTGAGTGTAGGTTGTGTTGTTGGCGTAAGTGGTTGTGTGAAATGCAGTCTTCTATGATGTGTTTAATGGTATGGGGTGCTGTGTTACATCCCGGGCAGGCGTCGACAACGGAGTCATCCAGTCTCTTCTGATAGCTCAGGAGAGCTGGATGGTGTCCGCATCTCAGCCTGGCCAGGTGGACTCTGTCCTCGCGAGGGAGGGAGGATTCGGAAGGATGGATTTCGGGAGGTCGTGCATGCAGCTGCGTGTTGTCTGTGAGTGAGTGGATGGATTGGCGAGAGATATGAGTATGGATGTGCTTCTGGAAGTTGGTTCGGGGTGGGCAGGGAGGGAGAGAGGACAATAATTGTGTGTGATACCGTGTGCTGGGTGTTGTTTTGATATTTCTTGGTGTCTGTGGGTGTGTTGCCATGTAGTTTAGTGGGTGGTCTTGGTTCGTGGAGGCTGCTGCCAGGAATTGAGTGCCTCTCATGTCCAGATGGTCTCCGACTTCGAGGACCTTGGCCTCCCGATGCAGATGACCTGCGGGTGCAGTAGCTGTGCAGCCCGTAATGATCTTCAGGTCCTGATGTGGCGGCGTCTACGCCGTGGGACCACCTCCCGGAGCTGCCAACCGCGGATGGCTGCCGACCCTCCACGGCCGGAGACAAGATCAATCGACCAGTGGAGGACAACCGGATGCCGGCCGCGGGGAGCAGTTTCGGGAGCCAAACCGCCACAACTATCCCCTGCCCCCCCCCCCCTGGGGGCACGGGTCCTTGGAGTGGCTTCGGTCGCGCCGGGAATTTCCACAGGAGGGGTAAGCCCATTCAGTACCAAGGACGTCGCTGGTACAGGAGGGGTAAGCCCATTCAGTACCAAGGACGTCGCTGGTACAGGAGGGGTAAGCCCATTCAGTACCAAGGACGTCGCTGGTACAGGAGGGGTAAGCCCATTCAGTACCAGGGACGTCCTTTTCATTATATTGAGACAACTTTCACACAATTTCTGATATTTTTCAATTGATGATTTAAAATCATTATAATTATATGTTTGGTACCACAAACCAATGTTTGTTTATTAAACTATTCAAATAAAAAATAGGTATCATAATATTACTTTTTAAAATTAAAATATTTAAAGGAATTCAATGTAACCCCAACATTAAATATTCACGGACAACCTATCTCAACTAACCCTCTTAACTACCACATATCCGTCCTAAGCTGCATATTATCTTTTAATTATACAGTAGTTAGAATATAATATAACACACGTCGCTGGGACTCAAAGGGTTAATAAAGTTGTCTTCCCTTAAACTTGCTTGGAGTTGCTTTCCTCAACTTTGCAACCTATAACAGTTTAAATCCAACTGTTGACCCCTTCCAAATGAAAGTTGCAAAATCCAAATATAAGGCCATTTTGTGCCCCATTGCATTTATAGCATGTCAAAAAACAACAAGAACATCTATCTCATTGAAGAAATTGAACAAATTATGCTTTTGAAATCCATCAATAAAGGTGTATAATTTTGTTGTCTTTATTTCGCAGGATACCTATATGTTTCAGTCTCGTTTGTATCAGAGTCACAGTATTATAGTACATCGTCTATTAATAGCCAGATAAAGAGAACATTCTTCACCCGAACTGAAGTGGTTGAGATAGTGTCCATGGTTGGGTTGCTGTTGAGGTGATCTAGAACATTGATAGCTAATCTTTAGCCACCCATATCTCTAGATCCATCACGCTTATCTCTCTCTCTCTCTATCTCTCTCTATCTATCTATCTATCTATTTCAATCGAGTTGTAAACTTGTGGAATGGGCTTCCCCGAGATTGTATAGACTGCAACACCGTTGATTTTTCTAAACTTTGCCTAGACAAACACCTTGCCGTAAGTTCGCGACTGACAGCATTTGTAACTGAATAACTTTTCTTTCCCTCAGATTCATCAAGGATTATTGCGTTTATAAATAACCAAGACGTTACTATTTTCCCCAAATACACGAAAGATCACTTTTAACTGTGTTATGTTACTAACCCAACTGTCCCCTACTGATATCTCCTAATCCTGCCACGGACATAAGTCCCAGGGCAGTACTTCCCTTTCCATTTTTACCTTACCCACTCCAAACCGCTGTTTGGACACGTGAGCATCAGGGTTTTAGAGGGAAAGCAGCCTTCAGGGGTAGGGGGTAGCTAGATGTGTTATTGCTTGATTTCCTTTGTAATCTCTCTCTCTCTCTCTCTCTCTCTCTCTCTCTCTCTCTCTCTCTCTCTCTCTCTCTCTCTCTCTCTCTCACATTTAGTAAATAGTTGATAAATATGGATCACGGTGTTTAAGGCATATACTCGAAGCATCAAGGAACAATTTGAAACCAAACGAGTGTTCAAAAAATGTCAAATATATTTACACATATTACCATAGTAGCTCACTATACCCTGTTCCAAATAAGTAGGCCAAAACTCTTGAACATTATTAACCTCTGTAGCTCACAAACGACGAGTGATCGAGCTAACATTTCTGCCATTTGGGAAGGGTTAGCCAGGGAATAGGTGTGGACATTTACAACCCATTCGCTCGTAGCCCTTTTTGAGTGACAGAGGTTAGGGTTCGCGATTTCCTGCCTACCAATTTGGAACAGGGTATAGTTCTGGCAACTATTAGACAATATTATTCAACTCAGGAAGGACGTCTACTCATTATAAAAGGCCACAGACTATCTCAATTAATCCTTTTAGCTACCACCGATTCTTCCTAAACTTCATAAAATCTTCTAAATGTAGCTGAAAAATACACAAATACACAGTCCGGGGAGTATAATTTATTAAGCTTGGTGGAGGTTTAGGGAGCAAACTAAAAGCCTCCTCTTCAACAAGGCCATATCAGTCTAGAAGAAGCTACTAAGGATCTTGAAAATCATGAAGAAGCCAGTAATCTCCCCGATTATGAAGCAACAGGGCCTAAGGGAGCTGCCTCTGACGTAGAGGAAGGTGTAAACGATCCGGGAGCCCGCTATGATCCGAAACACCAGCCGGGCGGTTGAGGGGTCCGGGTTGGTCAGGGTGTAGAACGCTCCGACCGTCCACAAGAGAGGGATGTTCTCTAGGTCATTCTGATGGGCTCTGCATGAAGATTGCTATTAGTATTTTTGGTAGTAGTAGTAATGCTAATAGTAATTAATAGTTAAAATGCCCCAGAACAAGAAGCCCACCACAGAAGCCACGAGCGAACACCACACAGAAACACCCGGAAGAAAGGTCCACAGAACGAAAGGACCAGCTGACCGAGCCAGCCATTTCAGACAGGCCCAAGCCCGCAGGGCTAAGCAGCTCATGGCCACACCTTGTTACCTTTTCTAAACTGACCATTTTTCCACACCTCACGTACACTAACCCCCTCGTGTCCTACACTCCTAACTACAAAGATGATGAACAGGAATATACATTCATATTAAAAACAACCATGCCCTGTCCCGACGTTGAGCCAATGCCAACACATCAGACAGCCATAATATTTATGTATGTTCTTACATCCGAGAAGTAGATTTTATATATATCTTAGAAGTTAAAACACCCACGTTTGTTCCTAGACCTCTTATATCATTTTCCATGACTAGTATAGATATATGTAACCCGTGCCCACTGCCCAGTCGCCCCTTGCATTTGTTCCTCTAGTAACTAAGTCTATAATATTAACTGCCACCAGCATTGATACGACATGGCGGCACTGTCCTTGCTACAAAGATGATGAACAGGAATATACATTCATATTAAAAACAACCATGCCCTGTCCCGACGTTGAGCCAATGCCAACACATCAGACAGCCATAATATTTATGTATGTTCTTACATCCGAGAAGTAGATTTTATATATATTTTAGAAGTTAAAACACCCACGATTGTCCCTAGACCTCTTCTATCATTTTCCATGACGAGTATAGATATATGTAACCCGTGCTCAGTCGCCCCTTGCATTGTTCCTCTAGTAACTAAGTCTATAATATTAACTGCCACCAGCATTGATACGACATAGCGGCACTGTCCTTGCTACAAAGATGATGAACAGGAATATACATTCATATTAAAAACAACCATGCCCTGTCCCGACGTTGAGCCAATGCCAACACATCAGACAGCCATAATTATATCTATGTATGTTCTTGCATCCGAGAAGTAGATGTTATATATTTTAGAAGTTAAAACACCCACGATTGTCCCTAGACCTCTTATATCATTTTCCAGGACGAGTATAGATATATGTAACCCGTGCTCAGTCGCCCCTTGCATTGTTCCTCTAGTAACTAAGTATTAATATTAACATTCCCTAACATCTTGTCTTGCCAGACTAAGCTTTATGAAGACCCATCGCCCCATAAATCTATGTATGCAATCCTTAGGTTAAGTATTTTTATCCGCCATTGTGTTCACCTTTTTCCATTTACTTTCCACAATTGTCATACGTCTTCCCCTTGCCTCCTTCGTATCCACAGCCCACACTACGCCAATTTACTTCGTGTCTTACACCTCTTACCCCAACCAGAGATTGTATAAGATAACCTGGTTACCAGTATCTGTCATAAGTACCCCGAAACAATAACTAAGTACCCCTACGAACTGCCGCTTTTGTTGGTATTTATATTTATATTTAATAGAAAACGCAGTTCCCAGGACCAACTAATAGTATCCATAACCCTCGGACTAATCACATAACTCTATCTTTTCCAGACTCATATACCACCCCATAGTTGCATTCCCCGGTAGCATATTTTGGCTAACGTATTCTACTGCCTTTTCAAACTTTCCATATCAAGTGTAGCCTAATGCCACCCCCACGCCCAGGGACCTTAGGGGCAAAATTTCCCTGTAGCCCTTGAACTCTCCCCCCCTCTCAGTAAGAATTCCCGCGCTTCTCGACTCTTGTCCGACCTAGCCTCTCTCTCATACCTCTTGAAGATCCTTGAATTGTCCGTTGCTAACGCTCTCCAACCTTTTATATATATACTCCTATCCAGCCTACCTTCACTTAGTAGGCCAGAACAACATTAGAACTTTACTAGCCCCTTGCATGCCATCTATTCTCTTACAACACATTCACAACCCTGCACCCAATGGTCGTCGGTGCGAGGCTAGCCGCCCCGCCAGTTACTAACTTCTATTGCCATACTTCCAGATAAATGTGGCAGAGTTAGCAACCCATCTCCACCACATCCAGCAAACTCTACAATTAACAACCAGCCGAGTAAAACCAGCTAGCTAAGGCACCTTCGGTTTTGGTATTAAAGACACCCACATCTGTCTCATACACAGAGGGTTATTATAAACACTGGTGATATGGCAAGCCCCTAGCCACAGCCGCCGGACGACGATCACAGAGAGAGTGCGCCCAGCTCCCCCTTTTGGCCCACCCGAGGAGGGAGACCCCCACCCCCGCGGAGGTATACCTGGCCCCTGTTTTGACTTTCGAGTCATTGCCAGGTAGCACAGGAATTCTTCCTATCAATGAACTAACCATGAATGACTAACACCTTTACTAACCTCTATTAACTCACAATAAACCATTTACCTTTCTTGCATGCTCTGATCACTAAATTAACACCTCAGATATACCATAGAATGAAGATTGAACAATCTAGAGAGACGTGCCTATCACAGCTGTCCCCATCCTCCTCGCAAAGTAGATCCAGTCTCTCTCCCCTAATTACGTCCAGTATAGCCAAAATAGTACCTCTTACTAAGGCTCAGTTATATGAAATATAAAGGCTTTCCTATAGCCCTGTGCCACAACAGTAAATACCATCTTACCTAGTCTCCATTTCTATTGAGAGCTCAATTAAGTTCATAAGACTCGAGATCCCTACTGTCTACAGGGTCCAGAACCGAGCCTATAAATCTAACTCCCGCCCCCAGTCAAATCAGTTGAAAGCTAGACACCAACCAGTGGTCACTACCCTGCAGTTTACCTCTAGCTCTGCCTTGTGTTGTTCCGGAGTTGAGAGATTCCAGATCCGGCAGACTCCGTGGCAGAGAAGACTGATAGAAGCATCTGTCCATGTACAAGTCCTAACGTGCACCTTATAACCTTCACACAAATTCGTGGGTATATAAGTGTGTAGCCAGCAACGATCATCAAGAGATCCGACTTGAGAACTTCCTACATTTTGGACCATCTGGACGGCCGAGGAACCAGTCGTTAGCCCCCAACATCACCGGAAGCAAGATAACCAGGACCAGATCTACCCATACTATTCAAGATTCATGTTGCTAGTACTAAGTGTTATAGTACTAGCTTGATACTCACTTATTAACTTTCTATAAAGTGGCTAAGACCTTGTCCAGCGCAATTCATATTTAACCATTCCATTTGGGACGTACTAAGCGATCAGTGCTCTTTAATTAACAGGCGACTTTGACTCTCGTAATTACCTTATTCAGATATTCAAACTCTAGTAATATCTAACGTCGCCCACTGATTTGTGTTCTACGTATTTCTGCTTCAAGAATATCAAACTTAGTTCAGTACCCCCATGAGGTTACTAGAGATTGCCGTGTTCTACAATACGCGTGTCTAATCCTAACTGTGAGCTGCTACTTGGGCACGCGACCAGCCAGCAAGAGGTCAAATCAGTGACATTGAATTATACGAATATATTGAGGTCTTCCAGTAAAAATATAAACTTGCTAATTAAACCAGTGATCAGAAGATTATACCTGAACGTTGGAAGTGGGAGACTAGGCTCCATCCAGATCCGCTAATGCTAGCAGTTCCCTTCTATCATTTGTTTTGTGCGAATATAACTATCTTTCTATGCTCTTTATTTCTTTACTTAAATAAACGTAAACTTGTGTCGTGTTACCGTGTGTTTATTTTGTGTTCTCTATTCCTCATACCTTGTATTGTGCATGCAGCCTTCTATACCCAGTCATTCAGAACTCACATTACCCAAGTTAAACCTGTAGAAAAACAGGGCATAACATTGGCGGCAGCGGTGGTTCTTGATTCGGATATAAGGTTGCATTACATTACAAGTTTGGAACAGCTAGAACACGAGAACATCATGGCGCAACCTACCCACACTTCCATCCCAAATTATGATCAAACAAATTATGGGATCGAAGTATTCATGGACGTAGTGAAACCCTTACTTGACGTTAGTTATACCACGGACGCACAAAAAATAGCCGTAACAGTACCACACCTGGGAAAAGCCGTTCCCCTGGTGGCCTATCAAGTGCACCCTGACCTCACCTGGAACGAATTTCGCACAATAGTGATTGAAGCCATTAGACCTTCGTTGGGCGCTTTCGTGGCCCACACCCGTATCTTAGACACGAAATTCGAAGGCGATCTAGATACCACAGTGAGTAAGCTTGCCCAAAACATAAAACATTCTTTCCCCACGTTGACCAAAATCCAACAAGAACAGCAAATTCTGGTCAACCTTGTGTCAATATTGCCCTCAGCAGTAACAGACCATTTCCGGGTGCACGATTTCGTCGGATACAGAAAAGACCTCATCACGATCCGACGTATTTTGGCCGTGTGCACAGAAGCACCCACCCAAATCGCTGCAATCAAGAGGTTTCCCACGCGCCCGCAGCAAACCAACCACCAAAACCCCAACAATGCCTCCCCAGCCTCATCTTTCAACAACAGACCCACCTACCCTTCCGGCAAGCCCCAACCCAGTAGACCCCGGTTCCAACCGTCCCAGCCACGCAGAATCTTCAACCGGAACCGCAACTACAACACCTACCAAAGTAAAAACCCTACCTTAGTTATTATCAACCCCTACGATTTCCCTGCCTGTAATGCTCAGTGTGCCCTCCACCAAATTCGTGACTCTGCCAAACCTCGCCCCTCTACCCCTCGCATTTCTGTAAATGAAGAGGAGTGGGGACAAGAGGAAGAAATTGCCCCCCATACCATGACCTCAGACGATACCGAGGAAATCCTGGAAGAGGTAAATACCGACCCCCAGGATTTTTAAAGTATCCCCCGCCCACGATGGGCTCGGCGGGGGACGCCATAACTAGTCGCACTGCCCCCATTTATTACATGGCCAAAATCAAGGACATTCCTGTCCGCTTGCTAATTGACACGGGAGCTGCCAAGTCATGTTTGTTCAAATCTTACTATGAAAAACATCCCCGACGATTTGGCCCTTTGTTAAACACCAAAACAGAACTCATCTCAGCTGCTGATACTTACTTAAATCTCCTAGGAGACACTTTACCCCTATCAGTAACCATTCCTGGCCCCCATGCTTGTTGTTATCACACATTTACAGTATTTTCCTCCAACTGTAAACATTATGATGGTTTCCTTGGACTTGACCTCCTTCAAAAACTAGAGGCCCAGATTGACTGCGGCCAAAGGCTGATCTCATTCAAAAATAAATTCCAGCCCAAAGCCTCTGACAAACCAATCACACAGAAACCCATTCACAAAAAGAAAAAACAACCTCCTCCTCAACAAACCCTGATTCGGGGTTACCAAGTTGCAGCTAGCACTAAGGTGACTCCTAAAACCTCCCCTTGCCCCGAGATCTCTCAAAACCTCACTCAATTCAGTAAAAAAATGCCTCAACAAACGAAAGAAGACAAGTCCAAGCAACTCCCCCTCGGTAATCCCCTCAATTCTCGTAACTCTGTCCAGAATAAATCCTCCCATGTTTTCAGGACAGACTCTGAGATAGGTAACCCTAATTCTATCCAATGTTTATGTACACATGTTTCCAGAGAAAATGCCGACCGATGTACCCAATGTTTCCCCCATGCCCCCAGAAATGTTAACAACCCCAAATCAATACACCAGTCCTACACCAATAACCCATGTTCTACACCTAATTTTTTTCCCACCAACCCTCCGCAGTCCCCCCAGCAAATCCCGTTTTCTAACTCGCTCCCCTCTCACCCTTCTGAACCGCCCGCACGCGCCTGTAACCCCCCCCTCACGCGTGACTCCCCCCAAAGTGATTTCCCCCCCCTCATGCGTACCGAACACCTGCTCACCAGTCGGTCCCCCACCATCATGAGCCCAACCAAACTTTCAACCTCCACCAATTCCCACCAACAAAATTTCCCTTGTGACCGTTTTCAGTCAGTAGCTCCCTTCCACCCCCCCACAATTCACACCCCTAATCAACTTCAAAACCCCACACTTGACTCACCCCCTCATGACAGACAAACCCACCAACCCCAGATAACCTCTAAACAAACAGTTACTGCCACCGACAACGCTCCCCCCACCAACCCTCCGCAGTCCCTCCAACAAATCCCGTTTTCTAACCCCCTCACACCGCGCCCCACTGATCCTCTCACACGCGCCGTTAATTCCCCCCTCACGCGTGACCCCCACCAAAGTGACCTTGCCCCCCTTATAAGTACCAAGCACCTGCTCACCAGTCAGTCCCCCACCATCATTAGCCCAGCGGTAGTTCAGGATAAATGCCAAATTCCCCCCCACCATCAAAAATGGGTGAACCTGCGGCCCATACCCCAAACTCACATGGTATTTTCCCCCACTAACACATCCCCCAACCCCCATCGCTACCTCTTACAACCCGCCATCATTCCCGCTCGTATCAACCACATTCTCGTGGCTAATATCTCAGAGGAACCCCTGACATTACCGAAAGGTCTCATTATAGGAGACCTCGAAACTTTCGATGACCTCCCCATACATTGTAACGACACCCCTACCAGCCTCCAATTGCCCCCTCTTCCTGAGACACTATCTGACCACCAAAAGAACGGCATGTACAACCTACTGCTGGAATTCAGTGACGTCTTTGCCCAACAACCCACCGAAATCGGACAGACGGATGTAGAACAACACATCATTAACACCACAGGCCCCCCCATACGACAACCATCCCGTAGAAAGAACCCCATACAACGTCAGGAAGAGGAACGCCAAGTCCAGGAAATGTTAGAGGCCGGGATTGCCACCCCGTCCATTAGCCCCTGGTCTTCCCCTGTTGTCTTAGTCAAAAAGAAAGATGGGACAACTCGTTTTTGCGTCGATTACAGGAGGTTAAATGACATAACCATTAAAGACGCTACGCCCTTACCCCGCATAGACGATTCCCTTGACTCCCTATACGGATCCAAATGGTTCACTACCCTCGACTTGCAAGCAGGGTATTGGCAAGTGCCTATCAAGGCCGAGGACCAACAGAAAACAGCATTTTCCACTAGTGGTGGCCATCACTATGAATTTAACGTCCTACCTTTTGGCCTCTGTAACGGACCCGCCACTTTCTCCCGTTTGATGGAAACGGTATTACATGGCCTAACCTGGGAAACCTGCCTAGCCTATCTGGACGATATTATTGTGTACTCTCCAACCTGGGAAGAACACCTCTTCAGGTTGAGACAAGTCCTGCAAAGAATCCGAGCCGCCGGGTTGAAATTAAAACCCTCAAAGTGCGTGATTGCCCGGAATAAGGTAGATTTTCTCGGACACGTGATATCTGAACATGGTATTGCGCCAGACCCAAAGAAACTTCAAGCCATACAAAACCAAACCCCACCCACCACGGTTAAAGGAATACGTTCGTTTCTAGGTTTAGCCACGTACTACAGACGTTTCGTCCCCCACTTTGCCACCATAGCCAGACCCCTCCACCAACTTACCCACAAAGACACCCCGTTCGCCTGGACACCTGAAAGAGACCTCGCGTTTAACACTTTGAAGCAAAAGCTAATCCAAGCCCCTATCGTCGTTTTCCCTGACTACCAGAAACCTTTCCGTCTTTATACCGACGTATCTCTGTACGCCATAGGTGCCGTATTATCTCAAATCAGAGATGGAAAGGAACATGTGATAGCGTATGCCAGCTGCACACTCACCCCACCCCAACAAAATTACGCAGCCACCAAGAGAGAGTGCTTAGGGATCATTTGGGCACTCAGCCACTTCCGGTCATTTGTGTTGGGCGCAAAACTCGAAATAATTACCGACCATCAATCTTTACAATGGCTGCGTAGGTGCGAAACCAACTCAGCCATTTTGGTACGTTGGAGAGAGACCCTAGAGGACTACGACTTTACCATACAATATCGTCCCGGCAAACTCCATACTAATGCAGACGCCCTGTCACGTTTGCCAGTACCAAAAGACCCCCCCACCAACCTGGCCGCCTTACAAAACACTCAATTGGTATCTACCCCCACCTCCCAACAGAATGCCCCCCCAGCCCCCTCCCTAATTCAATCTTGGGAAGCACGAATCAGACCCCCCTGGATACCGTTAAACGTCTTCAGGAGACTGACTCGCTGGGGAGATCAACTTGCCACAGACACTGGGCACATAATCTTGGACCCCACCATAGCCCACGACTACATGATTGCCATCCACGAGGGAAACGGCATACACCTTGGACAAAAGAAAATGTTAAAGATCTTCACAGACCAATACTGGACCCCCAACCCCTCCAAAATTGCACAACGAGTGACAGAATCCTGCAAACCGTGTTTATTGGGAAAGGATAGATCACGCACCCCAGGCCCAGCTGGTACCATTTCTGCCAACAAACCGTTCCAAGTCCTATCCCTCGACATCATGGGCCCGTTCCCTTCTTACGCTGGCAACCGCTATATCGTCACATTTGTAGACGTATATTCAAAATTTCTAATAGCCTGCCCAGTTAAAGACCACACAGCCACCACAGTCGCCACACTGCTTGCCACCGAAGGACCCCAATGGAAATACGCCTAACGGCCTTATTGGGCTATCCTTAGTTGGAATTATGCAAGGCTGGTACATGTCATATTTGTAACAAACTATGTGGTACCAACTCTGTAAATTGCTAACTGAATAAATATTATTATTATTATTATTATTATTAAGTGTTCCCTATATTCGGCCTTCCCCTTGCTCTTCTATCGGACAATGCCCCCGAGTTTAGTGGACACGTTTGGCAACAATTCACCCAACAATGCGGTATCAAGATTAAACACTCATCCCCGTACTGGCCTCAAGGAAATGCTATCTGCGAACGCAGCCATCGCACCATCAACAACCAGTTACGTACAAGAATGATTGCTCTTAATACCTTAGACTGGCCATCACAACTAAAGATGATACAGTGGGGTATGAACACCTGTCCTCGGGAAGACGGTATTTCCCCTCATGAACGTGTTTACGGTGTACCACCCCTGTTACTGCCATTCCACCACCACGCTCACCTTCCCTCCACCACCTCCACAATTGACCCATTGCAACATCTGCAAAACACCCTCCATACCGCCCAGATCTGTCAAGACACCAAAACTGATAACATCGATGACAAAAACCCTTTCGCCATCCATGACACCGTAATGATAGCCAACCTCCCTATCACCAACAAGTTAGGCCCTCGCTATGTCGGACCCTACACCGTAATACAAGTCCCAAATGCCTTTCAAGTCACCATCGACTATCACGGCGTAACTCGCACGCTCCGAACTAGATTCGTCCGAGCGTTTAAACCCCTAAAGCCACAAGACATTACCCCACCCCACACGTCCGACCCTAAATTAAACACCCCTACTCACCCCCTCACTCAGGCTACAAATATTCCCATGCAAACACCTAAGGACCTAAGCCCTCCAACACCGAACCGACAAATCTTTTCTCACCATACCCCCCCAACTAACCTCCACAAACCCCAAGCCCCCAATATCACACCCTCTTCCACCATGACACCTTCCTTCACTTCTGATATTCAAGTTCCTCCCCAACTTATCCAAGTACAAAAACCTCCACCCACAACCCCGACCACAACAGAAACCCTCCCGTCTAGCCCTGACATACCTCCACCAGGCACCACAGTGAGAAAACCACCACACCCACCCCAAACCAAGTACACCCCCAACCGCACCACACAATCTACCTCAGTAACCTCACGCTACAACTTACGCCCACGACAAACATCGTTTAAAACCTCCAGAAAACACACCCTACTAACCAAGTTCCGTAGGGCTGCCAGACCACTACCCTCCTCCTCCTCCTCCTCCTCCTCCTCCTCCTCCTCTTCTTCGTCTTTGTCGAATTCTCCCCCACAAAGGGAAAGAAGACGAATAATCACCAGCAAATCACCAACCTCATCAAACGACACACGCCCCTACCCCCAACCCTCCAACTTAAATCTACACTCCTTACCCACCCGTCTAGCCCCCCCCGCATCCGCCCCTTTCCCCTCCACGATCCCCACCACCCCACCCACACACCGACCAACCTCCTCATCTCACCGAACCCCCAACCAACCCCCCCCTAAGAAAACCCCCCCCAAAATCACCCCCGAGAAAACCCCCGCATGTCAGTTACCTATAAAACGTGCTTCCCCTCACTATAAAACATCGTCGAGCGACTCAAGTCCCACGACAAAAACCTACCTTCCCACCAGGACCGCCAGAGGTAGAATAATCAACAGACCCATCAGATTTAAAGACAGCGATACAAAAATAACACCCCGTTCTGACACTAAGGACCCAAGCCACACAACACACACACCCCCTCCTTCCCACACACCTCCTTCACCCCCCTTACCTAAACCGATTGTGCGCATTGCCTCACTATATATTCCCAACCTACAACATCGCCCAAGAAAACCAAATAAAAACCAGACTCACATTCCCCCTTCATCCCCAGCTCTGTTGTCACGCGCGAATCCCCTTTCGGTAAATAACCCATTCACCACACTAAACAGACTTCCTGTCAATCCCACACACCTCACTCCGACCCCCACGGGGGAAAGCTACAAACCATTCATACGAAAGGTTAAAGTAAAGACCCCCACTGGACACTTGGCCCGTGTACCACACCCACACCAAGCCCGGGCAGCTGCCCGCCACAACACAGAGGACACATTCTTACAGGTATACATTGACCTGCAAAAGAAACCTGACCGTCGCTCTCGTGTTTGGTGGAACTTTCTAAATACCCTGGAAATGACTCACCATCACTATGCTTCTTTTAACTTCACCCTTGAGGCTCGAGGACGAGCCTATAATGAAGGAGAGGGAAGTAAAATGCCCCAGAACAAGAAGCCCACCACAGAAGCCACGAGCGAACACCACACAGAAACACCCGGAAGAAAGGTCCACAGAACGAAAGGACCAGCTGACCGAGCCAGCCATTTCAGACAGGCCCAAGCCCGCAGGGCTAAGCAGCTCATGGCCACACCTTGTTACCTTTTCTAAACTGACCATTTTTCCACACCTCACGTACACTAACCCCCTCGTGTCCTACACTCCTAACTACAAAGATGATGAACAGGAATATACATTCATATTAAAAACAACCATGCCCTGTCCCGACGTTGAGCCAATGCCAACACATCAGACAGCCATAATATTTATGTATGTTCTTACATCCGAGAAGTAGATTTTATATATATTTTAGAAGTTAAAACACCCACGATTGTCCCTAGACCTCTTCTATCATTTTCCATGACGAGTATAGATATATGTAACCCGTGCTCAGTCGCCCCTTGCATTGTTCCTCTAGTAACTAAGTCTATAATATTAACTGCCACCAGCATTGATACGACATAGCGGCACTGTCCTTGCTACAAAGATGATGAACAGGAATATACATTCATATTAAAAACAACCATGCCCTGTCCCGACGTTGAGCCAATGCCAACACATCAGACAGCCATAATTATATCTATGTATGTTCTTGCATCCGAGAAGTAGATGTTATATATTTTAGAAGTTAAAACACCCACGATTGTCCCTAGACCTCTTATATCATTTTCCAGGACGAGTATAGATATATGTAACCCGTGCTCAGTCGCCCCTTGCATTGTTCCTCTAGTAACTAAGTATTAATATTAACATTCCCTAACATCTTGTCTTGCCAGACTAAGCTTTATGAAGACCCATCGCCCCATAAATCTATGTATGCAATCCTTAGGTTAAGTATTTTTATCCGCCATTGTGTTCACCTTTTTCCATTTACTTTCCACAATTGTCATACGTCTTCCCCTTGCCTCCTTCGTATCCACAGCCCACACTACGCCAATTTACTTCGTGTCTTACACCTCTTACCCCAACCAGAGATTGTATAAGATAACCTGGTTACCAGTATCTGTCATAAGTACCCCGAAACAATAACTAAGTACCCCTACGAACTGCCGCTTTTGTTGGTATTTATATTTATATTTAATAGAAAACGCAGTTCCCAGGACCAACTAATAGTATCCATAACCCTCGGACTAATCACATAACTCTATCTTTTCCAGACTCATATACCACCCCATAGTTGCATTCCCCGGTAGCATATTTTGGCTAACGTATTCTACTGCCTTTTCAAACTTTCCATATCAAGTGTAGCCTAATGCCACCCCCACGCCCAGGGACCTTAGGGGCAAAATTTCCCTGTAGCCCTTGAACTCTCCCCCCCTCTCAGTAAGAATTCCCGCGCTTCTCGACTCTTGTCCGACCTAGCCTCTCTCTCATACCTCTTGAAGATCCTTGAATTGTCCGTTGCTAACGCTCTCCAACCTTTTATATATATACTCCTATCCAGCCTACCTTCACTTAGTAGGCCAGAACAACATTAGAACTTTACTAGCCCCTTGCATGCCATCTATTCTCTTACAACACATTCACAACCCTGCACCCAATGGTCGTCGGTGCGAGGCTAGCCGCCCCGCCAGTTACTAACTTCTATTGCCATACTTCCAGATAAATGTGGCAGAGTTAGCAACCCAGTCTCCACCACATCCAGCAAACTCTACAATTAACAACCAGCCGAGTAAAACCAGCTAGCTAAGGCACCTTCGGTTTTGGTATTAAAGACACCCACATCTGTCTCATACACAGAGGGTTATTATAAACACTGGTGATATGGCAAGCCCCTAGCCACAGCCGCCGGACGACGATCACAGAGAGAGTGCGCCCAGCTCCCCCTTTTGGCCCACCCGAGGAGGGAGACCCCCACCCCCGCGGAGGTATACCTGGCCCCTGTTTTGACTTTCGAGTCATTGCCAGGTAGCACAGGAATTCTTCCTATCAATGAACTAACCATGAATGACTAACACCTTTACTAACCTCTATTAACTCACAATAAACCATTTACCTTTCTTGCATGCTCTGATCACTAAATTAACACCTCAGATATACCATAGAATGAAGATTGAACAATCTAGAGAGACGTGCCTATCACAGCTGTCCCCATCCTCCTCGCAAAGTAGATCCAGTCTCTCTCCCCTAATTACGTCCAGTATAGCCAAAATAGTACCTCTTACTAAGGCTCAGTTATATGAAATATAAAGGCTTTCCTATAGCCCTGTGCCACAACAGTAAATACCATCTTACCTAGTCTCCATTTCTATTGAGAGCTCAATTAAGTTCATAAGACTCGAGATCCCTACTGTCTACAGGGTCCAGAACCGAGCCTATAAATCTAACTCCCGCCCCCAGTCAAATCAGTTGAAAGCTAGACACCAACCAGTGGTCACTACCCTGCAGTTTACCTCTAGCTCTGCCTTGTGTTGTTCCGGAGTTGAGAGATTCCAGATCCGGCAGACTCCGTGGCAGAGAAGACTGATAGAAGCATCTGTCCATGTACAAGTCCTAACGTGCACCTTATAACCTTCACACAAATTCGTGGGTATATAAGTGTGTAGCCAGCAACGATCATCAAGAGATCCGACTTGAGAACTTCCTACATTTTGGACCATCTGGACGGCCGAGGAACCAGTCGTTAGCCCCCAACATCACCGGAAGCAAGATAACCAGGACCAGATCTACCCATACTATTCAAGATTCATGTTGCTAGTACTAAGTGTTATAGTACTAGCTTGATACTCACTTATTAACTTTCTATAAAGTGGCTAAGACCTTGTCCAGCGCAATTCATATTTAACCATTCCATTTGGGACGTACTAAGCGATCAGTGCTCTTTAATTAACAGGCGACTTTGACTCTCGTAATTACCTTATTCAGATATTCAAACTCTAGTAATATCTAACGTCGCCCACTGATTTGTGTTCTACGTATTTCTGCTTCAAGAATATCAAACTTAGTTCAGTACCCCCATGAGGTTACTAGAGATTGCCGTGTTCTACAATACGCGTGTCTAATCCTAACTGTGAGCTGCTACTTGGGCACGCGACCAGCCAGCAAGAGGTCAAATCAGTGACATTGAATTATACGAATATATTGAGGTCTTCCAGTAAAAATATAAACTTGCTAATTAAACCAGTGATCAGAAGATTATACCTGAACGTTGGAAGTGGGAGACTAGGCTCCATCCAGATCCGCTAATGCTAGCAGTTCCCTTCTATCATTTGTTTTGTGCGAATATAACTATCTTTCTATGCTCTTTATTTCTTTACTTAAATAAACGTAAACTTGTGTCGTGTTACCGTGTGTTTATTTTGTGTTCTCTATTCCTCATACCTTGTATTGTGCATGCAGCCTTCTATACCCAGTCATTCAGAACTCACATTACCCAAGTTAAACCTGTAGAAAAACAGGGCATAACAGTTACAATAACTTCCTTCAGTTACTTGTTACTTGTTACTTGGTGTGGAGTTTCTCAGCCGCGCTCCGTCACTAGATGTGACGCTCGTCGCAGCTGCCCTTTAAACCATCTAGCACTTGTAGTCTTGTCTCACAGTGCCATCTTCTAAGTCATAACACTCCCTGAACAAATGTGTTTTTAGTGACTTTTTAAAGGCCTTTATGTTCGCACACCTTTTCACATTAACTGGTAGATTATTATAAAGTCTCGGTGCACTCTTTTCGAAGGCCCTAAATCCAAATTCATGATTGCACCGTGGCTCATTCAATTGATGCAGCACGTTGCCATGTCTCAGCATCATATCAGTGCCAACATTGAAGTCTTCCAATAAGTCTCGCACATATTCCGGCTTTCCAAAGTTCAAAGCTTGATACACTATAACACACAGTTTGAATATGATCCTCGCTTTCACCGGCAGCCAATGCAGGTCAATTAATGCCGGCGTTATACTCGCACGGAATGGTAAACTCTTTATTAATCTTGCTGCTCTATTCATTATAAGTTGTAGTTTTCGTAGCAAGTAATTTGGTAGTCGATAATATAGAGAATTACAATAGTCTAATTTACTAATTACATGATTGTGGATCAACATTTTGGTTGTATTAATATCCAGATATTTTCTCACAAAAGCAATATTCCTCAGATGATAGGCAGAGATTCGCACTGTTTGATTAATCTGGTTTTAAATGACAGTTCACTATCAACCAAAACTCCCAAATCCTTCACCACACTACTCACAGTCATCACACTATCATTGATATTGAGGCTTTGCACGCCCAGTCTCTCAAGGTTCACCCGTCTGCCTACTAATAGGCATTCAGTTTTATTTTCATTTAATTTCAGTTGCTTTGACTCCATCCACTTCCCAATGTCTTTTAGTAAACCACTAATCTTCTCCTCAACATTCACCACGTCACTTAGTGCCAGATAGAATTGGGTGTCATCCGCAAACAGTTTGAATTTCACTCCATGTTTCATTAATATGCTAGATAGTGCAATTGTATATATACAGAATAGAATTGGTCCAAGAACACTCCCTTGAGGGACGCCCCTCTCTAGATGCTTCATCTCTGAGAATTTATTACTTATTTGCACACAATAAGTTCTGTTAGTAAGGTAACTTTGAAGGTATTCCAGCGCATTACCATCAATACCAATAGCTTTACAGTCTTCTATTAGTAAGCTATGCACCACTGTATCGAACGCAGCACTCAAGTCCAACAAAATTAAGATTCCACACTTCGCGTTGTCCATTTGCACGAGTAAATCATTAATCACAGAGCACATCGTGGTTTCCGTAGAGTAAAGTCTTCTATATGCGGACTGGTTGTCTGGGAGAGCCTTCACTAAACTCAAGTGATCCCATAACTGACCCAAAATTACATTTTCAGTAATTTTTGATAGAAATGTTAAATTGGAAACAGGCCTAAAAGAGCTCAAGCATTGAGAATCAAGGCTCCCTTTAATAATAGGCTTCACAATCGCATTCTTTTCAGACGATGGAAATACATTATTTGCAATGCTACAGTTTATTATGTCAACATATATGTCCAGAAAACTGTTAAAATTGTTACTGTGCACTATTTCACGTATCGGTATAGGATCATTACTACAATGGGTAAGTTTTGCTTTCGTAACTATGGATTTAACTGTATTCAGATCCGTCATAGTAAATTCTGTTAACTTAGTCACAATAGGCTCAGCTACAACAACGTCTTGAGTCTCGACTACTCCAAAATTTCCAACAATGGCATTAATTTTATCACAAAAAAAGTCAGAAAAATCATTCGCCAATGTCATATCCGGAATCCCTTCTGGTAACTTATTTTTCTTCTTGTTTCCCGTCAAGTTGTCAAGTACCACATACAGCTTATTCATATCAGATCCAGCTTCTTTTGCTTTATTCATATAGTATTCACGTTTTCTAAGCACAATGAGCCTGTTTTCTATATTCCGAGCTCTTTTATAGTTATCTCTTGCCTCTTCGGTTCGTAGACGTCTCCATAGCCTCTCATATTTCTTCTTGGCCTTTTTTGCTCTTTGAATATCAGCATTAAACCACGGCGCACTATCAACTATTACTATTTTCTTTTCAATAATGGGGCACATATCTTCGTATTTTTCTCTAGCAATGCTGTTATACAGATTAGTGAAACATGACGTACAGTCATCTATTAATTCACCGTGAGCACAGTGTTCTCTTTTCTTAATTAGTATTTCATTCGTAACAGTCGATATTAGTAGTTGTGGCTCAAATTTTCTTTTTGACCTACACTTTATTGTCTTAGATTGTCTAGGTTTACTTACAAACGGCATGTTAAAAGTAACTAGTTTATGGACCGGCGAAATACAACACTCATCTTCAACATACAGCTCATTTATCATATCGCTTTCTCTATTCGTAAAAACCAAGTCTAATGCATGACCACCTCTTGAAGTTGCAGTATGCACTTTATTTATCAAGTGGAAAGACTCCATCAATTCTATAAAGATAGTAGCATAGTAATCATTTGGAACATCCACCCACAGATTAAAGTCACCAAAGACGAATGTATTCGTACTAACCATATCAATTGTTTCCAAATATAATCTAAAATCATCAATAAATGTACTGGCACTTAAATTTGGAGGTCTATAAACGACAATAAAAGTACATTTCCAGCCTCCAATCTCACAGCCCACCTGTATATGTTCAAAACTACCGAACCTTGCAGATTTACATATTTTCGTCTTCTTAAACGTGTTTGTAAGAAAAATTCCCACACCACCACCTCCCTTCCCTCTTCGTGGATTGTGCAAGAAGGTATGCGTTAAAGGAGTCATTTCAAGTATTTTAGCAGTATCGTATTCACTCAGCCATGTTTCAGTTACCGCTAGTACATCATATTTTGCCTCATTAATTAAGTCTCGAATTTCAAAGGTTTTATTTCCCACTGATTGAATGTTTATCAGTCCCCCCTTTATCTTTATTAAAGCACTAGATTCCATGATCAGTTAGGTCTCTCACCTTGACTATCTCACTCAAAAAGACCGGGCACCGGGTATCTGATGATGAATGATACACGTCTTGTTTCCCGTATCTCATACAATTTATGCACTTTCTCACAGTCACCTTACAATCCTTCGACCTATGTGTTCCAGCACATTTAAAACAAACCGGAACATCACTGTTTAGTTTAGCAGCACACTTATTTTCTGCATGCCCAAATCTCTGGCAATAGAAACAAGCCAATGCATGGTACCTGTCTCTTATATTATATATTCCCCATTGAAGTTGCACCTTGTCTTTATATTTGTAGAGAGCCGCACGGACTTCAGGCTCACATTTCAGGATATAATGGACTGTACCTCCAGCAGCTGGTTTATCAAAAATCATGGCAATCTTTCCTTTAATATCATCAATCGAATTCAGAAAATCATTCCTTGCAATTAATGTATCAATTATCTCACTCTTGGACTCTTCAGGACGAACATTGCAAATCATCACTTTTGGTTTTAATTTTTTCACACTCCTTGTAGTAACAGCCGTCACCTCTACCAACTTTTTAACTGCATCATTCAGCATATCCACAGTGCCAAAATTCATCACCATGTTCCCTTTAGGGGTAAACTTCGTATCGTGAATTTCAATCCCCTCTAGCGCCTGAGAAATTTCTCCTCTCTTGTCAGTTGCCTTTTCATTCTCATCCGTCGCCTTCAGAACGAGTAGATTCTTCTTTTCTTTCTTCTTTCCTCTCCCCGACACCACATCCGACCACCCAGGCGAGTCAGAAACCGCTGACGTTTGCGCGGGGTCAGCGCTTATAGCATCAACAACATTTCCCATACCACTAGTGACTCCTTGCATCTCCATCTTCACTACTTTCAATTGAGTTGAAAGTTCTTGAGTTATACCGTCTAGTCCTTGGGTCATCTTATCATTTAATTCACTCCTGATGTTTTTTAGTTTATCGCTCATTACATCAAAACCTTGGGTCATCGTTTCTTTGAATTCAATCAATTCTTTCATCATTTCTTTCTTTATGTTTTCCATTTCATTCTTAAATGAAGTTAACACTCCAAGCTTTGTCTTACATGGATCACAGACATAGTTTATGTGCGCTACGTTTTCAGTCTTTATGCCAATCAAGTGTTCACATTTGATATGGGCCCAGTTTTTGCAAGTTGAGCATCCAATCCACTTTAACTTCTCTCTCTCCCCATCAGTTTTATCGCATTTATAACACTTTACGTCAGGAGCCATCCCAATAGCAATTAAAGGTTTCGATAGAACAGTCTTTGTAACATGGGAGGCAGAGCTCAGGCGGCACACGTCTACTCTGCTCCGCGCGTGACACATCACATTCAGTTCAGCAGGTACAGTGTTGGTGTTAATTGACAAGTTGATGATGTGAGTTAGGGGGCCTGCTATACCAATGGCTCCATCTCGTAGAAATTTGGCAGGAATTTTGTCTGGTCCTGTGCTTTTATGTACATTTAGGTTAGACAGCTCGTCAAAAGTGTATTTTGGTGTAACATTTTGCAATCCAAATGTGTTTGGGTGTATGTCTTTATCTCTGTAGAAATTTCGAAAGGTGGCCGTTGTTGTCGTGTATTTATTGAGAGGTTGAGGTAGGTTCTGTGCAAGTGTGTTTGCTATGGAGGTGAAGAAGGAGTTGAAGTAGGTTGAAATTTGTCGTTTATCGTGGCAAATCTGATCATTAATGGTGAGAGCAATATTAGTGTTAGACGAATCCCTTGTCTTGTTGCTGTAGCCTGTTGTTTTTAGGTGCCTCCATAGTTTCTTTGGGTTATTCTGATATTCCTCTGCCTTATTGTGAAAATAATTAGTTTTCGCTGATTTTATTTTCCTACTTAGTTTATTCCTGGCCCTGTTGAACTCATGTTTCAGACCTTGATCCTGTCTATGTTTCGCTAGCCTTTTTAACAGATTGTCTCTGTGTTCCAGATGGTGTAGTATGTCATTGTTGATCCATGGGTCTGACCTTGCTTTAATTCGTATGTCTTTCAGAGGAGCTATTTCGTCTAGAATGTTTGTGATGATGGTTCTGAAGCCAACCCATGCGTCATTAACGTTTGTACTTCCAAACACTGGAGACCAGTCTGTATTCCATAAAATGTCCAGAAATGTTTCTTTATTGTAGTTTCTGAGTGACCTTGTTTTGATAATCTTGTGATTCTCTAGGGTAATTTTTGTGGTTTTTCGTGTGCAATATGTGACGAAGTGATCACTTATCCCAGTCTGTATAACCCCTGATTGGGATATTTTGTCCTCTCTGTTACAGTTTATGTGGTCTATTATTGTGGCAGTGTTCTCAGAGATACGTGTGGGGGTTGTGATGAGTTGTTTATGATTGTGCATTGTCAGTATATGCCTATATTCTCGTACAAGCCTATCATTTCGTTGTTTGTAACACAGGTTAAAATCCCCTAGTATGATGGATTCATTCCGAGGGTCTAGCGATGACAACGTTCGTTCAAATTTGGTCAAGAATTGTGTGTCGTCTGGTGGCCTATAGCATACCCCAATTGTGATGGGTCTTGTCCTCGGCAGGCGTAGATCGATCCACAGAGCTTCGTGATTTTCTACATGGAGGTCGGTCCTGGTTGTGTGTGTGAGGTTGTTTTTTACATACAGACATACTCCTCCCCCATGCCTATTGCGATCATTCCTAACCATATTGAAACCTTGAATGTTTATTTCACCATCGTTTATACTTGAATCCAGCCAGGTTTCTGTGATTGCAATTATTGAAGCTTTGGCCTTATTAGCTAACAAGTTTAATTCTGACAATTTATGGTACATTGATCTGGCGTTAATGTGGATAAGATGGAGCCCTTTGTTGGTGAACACTCTGTATTCATCTTTGATTTTGAATGTGTCCTGGCTGGATTCTGAGTTGTTAATACTAATTGGTTCATTTACATTAATATTCGGTAATGAATGTAAAATGCCCCAGAATGAGAAGCCCACCACAGAAGCCACGAACGAACACCACACAGAAACACCAAAAGAAAGGTCCACAGAACGAAAGGACCAGCTGACCGAGCCAGCCATTTCAGACAGGCCCAAGCCCGCAGGGCTAAGCAGCTCATGGCCACACCTTCTTTACCTTTTCTAAACTGACCATTTTTCCACACCTCACGTACACTAACCCCATCGTGTCCTACACTCCTAACTACAAAGATGATGAACAGGAATATACATTCATATTAAAAACAACCATGCCCTGTCCCGACGTTGAGCCAATGCCAACACATCAGACAGCCATAATATTTATGTATGTTCTTACATCCGAGAAGTAGATTTTATATATATCTTAGAAGTTAAAACACCCACGTTTGTTCCTAGACCTCTTACATCATTTTCCATGACTAGTATAGATATATGTAACCCGTGCCCACTGCCCAGTTGCCCCTTGCATTTGTTCCTCTAGTAACTAAGTCTATAATATTAACTGCCACCAGCATTGATACGACATAGCGGCACTGTCCTTGCTACAAAGATGATGAACAGGAATATACATTCATATTAAAAACAACCATGCCCTGTCCCGACGTTGAGCCAATGCCAACACATCAGACAGCCATAATTATATCTATGTATGTTCTTGCATCCGAGAAGTAGATGTTATATATTTTAGAAGTTAAAACACCCACGATTGTCCCTAGACCTCTTATATCATTTTCCATGACGAGTATAGATATATGTAACCCGTGCTCAGTCGCCCCTTGCATTGTTCCTCTAGTAACTAAGTATTAATATTAACATTCCCTAACATCTTGTCTTGCCAGACTAAGCTTTATGAAGACCCATCGCCCCATAAATCTATGTATGCAATCCTTAGGTTAAGTATTTTTTATCCGCCATTGTGTTCACCTTTTTCCATTTACTTTCCACAATTGTCATACGTCTTCCCCTTGCCTCCTTCGTATCCACAGCCCACACTACGCCAATTTACTTCGTGTCTTACACCTCTTACCCCAACCAGAGATTGTATAAGATAACCTGGTTACCAGTATCTGTCATAAGTACCCCGAAACAATAACTAAGTACCCCTACGAACTGCCGCTTTTGTTGGTATTTATATTTATATTTAATAGAAAACGCAGTTCCCAGGACCAACTAATAGTATCCATAACCCTCGGACTGATCACATAACTCATCTTTTCCAGACTCATATACCACCCCATAGTTGCATTCCCCGGTAGCATATTTTGGCTAACGTATTCTACTGCCTTTTCAAACTTTCCATATCAAGTGTAGCCTAATGCCACCCCCACGCCCAGGGACCTTAGGGGCAAAATTTCCCTGTAGCCCTTGAACTCTCCCCCCCTCTCAGTAAGAATTCCCGCGCTTCTCGACTCTTGTCCGACCTAGCCTCTCTCTCATACCTCTTGAAGATCCTTGAATTGTCCGTTGCTAACGCTCTCCAACCTTTTATATATATACTCCTATCCAGCCTACCTTCACTTAGTAGGCCAGAACAACATTAGAACTTTACTAGCCCCTTGCATGCCATCTATTCTCTTACAACACATTCACAACCCTGCACCCAATGGTCGTCGGTGCGAGGCTAGCCGCCCCGCCAGTTACTAACTTCTATTGCCATACTTCCAGATAAATGTGGCAGAGTTAGCAACCCAGTCTCCACCACATCCAGCAAACTCTACAATTAACAACCAGCCGAGTAAAACCAGCTAGCTAAGGCACCTTCGGTTTTGGTATTAAAGACACCCACATCTGTCTCATACACAGAGGGTTATTATAAACACTGGTGATATGGCAAGCCCCTAGCCACAGCCGCCGGACGACGTTCACAGAGAGAGGGCGCCCAGCTCCCCCTTTTTTGCCCACCCGAGGAGGGAGACCCCCACCCCCGCGGAGGTATACCTGGCCCCTGTTTTGACTTTCGAGTCATTGCCAGGTAGCACAGGAATTCTTCCTATCAATGAACTAACCATGAATGACTAACACCTTTACTAACCTCTATTAACTCACAATAAACCATTTACCTTTCTTGCATGCTCTGATCACTAAATTAGCACCTCAGCGATACCATAGAATGAAGATTGAACAATCTAGAGAGACGTTCCTATCACAGCTGTCCCCATCCTCCTCGCAAAGTAGATCCAGTCTCTCTCCCCTGAATACGTCCAGTATAGCCAAAATAGTACCTCTTACTAAGGCTCAGTTATATGAAATATAAAGGCTTTCCTATAGCCCTGTGCCACAACAGTAAATACCATCTTACCTAGTCTCCATTTCTATTGAGAGCTCAATTAAGTTCATAAGACTCGAGATCCCTACTGTCTACAGGGTCCAGAACCGAGCCTATAAATCTAACTCCCGCCCCCAGTCAAATCAGTTGAAAGCTAGACACCAACCAGGGGTCACTACCCTGCAGTTAACCTCTAGCTCTGCCCTTGTGTTGTTCCGGAGTGAGATCCCAGAACCGGCAGACTCCGTGGCAGATTTGGATGGAAGGACCTGCCCACGTATTTAAGAACTTCACACATATGGACACCCTGGACGGCCGCGGAACCAGTCGTTAGCCCCCAACATCATGGACGCAAGATAACCAGGACCAGACCCATCAGATAC
>JBAKBP010023314.1:0-37182 GCA_037953745.1 Lithodes maja
CCCTCTATTCCTTCGTTATCTGTACTTATTCTCCTTGTTTCTCTCTCTCTCTCTCTCTCTCTCTCTCTCTCTCTCTCTCTTCCTCACCCGTATTTTCTTTTATCCCTCTTTTCCTTCGATCGTTATCTGTACTTATTCTCCTTGTTTCTCTCTCTTTCTCTCTCTCTCGCCTTATTTGCAGGAAATATTTTGTGTTTATATAAAATATTAATTCAACACGTTTCCAAAATCACCCAAAGGGGTAGCGTTGTCGACTCTTTTTTTTTTTTTTTTGTGGTGTTCCCAGGAGGTGTAATCCACATTTTTTTTGTGATTGAGGTAGGCAAAAGGCAGTTATGTGATTGAGGTAGGTAAAAGGCAGTTATGTGATTGAGGTAGGCAAAAGGCAGAACTGCCTATAGCGAGTATATGAATGTATGACATGGATGTATGAGCTGGACCAAGAACCATTGGATGGATGAGATTCGAACTTATGGATGTAATGGGTGATGTTGCTGATGATGATGAATGCACTTGTGTTTGGGTAGTGTGCTATTCCACCATATGAATGATTGAATGACATGAATTCATGAGGTACTTTGAAATTGATGAATGAATGATTGAATGACATGAATTCGTGAGGTACTTTGAAATAGATGAATGAATGATTGAATGAATTAATGATTGAGGCACATTCAAAGAGATGAATGAATAATTGACTGAATGATTGAATGACATGAATTCATTAGGTAGTAGGTACTTTGAAATAGATGAATGAATGATTGAATGAAGTTATGAATGACATGAATTCATGAGGTACTTTGAAATAGATGAATGAATGATTGAATGAAGTATGTGTAATGCCCTCGAAAATGTCCCGCACCCACAATAATACTAACCCGAGTTGACGTCAGGTATAGCGTAAAATAGTCGGAGATGGTAAGTCCAATAAACTCATCACGTGATAACACCACGAGACTATCACCTGGTTCTTAAAAATCGGACTAAGGTTGCTATACTTTTAGTACGTCCGTGGTAGTACAGTGGGTTAGCGCGCGGGCCTGCTGGTGATGGTTGGGTCACTAACCAGGGTTCGAACCCCACCCAAGGCATCTCAAAACCTGTGGGTTTTTAGGGGGGTTAAATTCCCTTCAGAGGTTCGTACCCCGCGCCAGGTACCAGGAAAAGTTGATCCTAAAGGTAGCCTGGGGATATTTCAGGAGACCATGAATTCCCTTCACACCCAGCATTTCATTATGAATGATTGGCAAGAAGGGAGGAAGTTAGAAGTGTTCCAGTGTGTGGTACTCGGTGTAGCAAGGAATAGGACAGAGTCCCACATCACACCGACTACACTTGGACGCGACTTCCCTCCCACGACACAGAACTTACTTCCATCAGACGACAGTTCAACACACTCCAACCAATAAGGGCAAGAACTGACAGATACAAAAATAGTCCTATCCCAACCATTGTAAATATTATTAATAATGTGTAATGCCGGCCTGTCACACCATATATACGCGCCCTCCTTTAATAATGTATGCATAAGTGTGTGTGTGTATTAGAATATATGTATGTATTTGCTTGAGTTTGTTTATGTATATGTGTGTATATGTATATGTGCATTTATGTATGTACTGTACAGTATATGTGTATGTATGTATGCGTATATGTGTATGTATGTATGCGTTAATTATCTATATATGTATGTGTCTATAGTGTATACTGTTTGTGGTTCGAGGCTCGAGCCCGGCTGAGAGTATTCTATCACACACACACACAAACACACACACACACACACACACCTACACTGAAGAATGTCCCATATACTATAATTCCCCCCAGCTGTCTCTCCTTATTTTATATTCTTCTTTTGTTCTCTACCGAGGATTACCTCCCATTGTAGTAGGCTTTACCTGACCCTACCTGTACGGACCCGTAGGCCATTTCGCCTTAACCCCTTTCAAACTCCTCATTTGATCTCTTCCGACGTTTGACATTCCATTCTAATTGGCTTTACCTGACTTACAGTCCGTTGCTCCATTAACCCTTTTCCAATTCCCTCATTTAATCTCTCCCAAGGAATTAACTCCCATTATTAGCCTCACCTGACCCTACCAGAACAGTTTTTGTATGTATGTATGTTTGTTTGCATACGTGAGCGTTTATGTACACGGGCATGTGCACACTTACTGCATGTTCTTATATTCTTATATATGTATGTATATATATATATGGGTATTTATGTGTGTACGTATGCGTAATGCGTATATATGTATGTTCTGTATATATATGAGTAAAATATATGTGTATTGTATATGCACTGTAAATCACTTGCTCTCATGGTTAATTTATGATAATTTGTATTTTGCACTAGCATAATTATTGTATTAATTTCTTGTTTTAATGTAAAGTATATTATACTAACCAATTGTAAACTGAGCTTACCATTTTCATATCTGTACATCTCATGTTCATCCACTAATTGTAAAATGTGTATTTTCAGCTCATGAGGCTGCCATTCTTTAATAAACCGTTTATTATTATTATTATTATTATTATTATATCGGGGCCTCCTTGTCGTGTGACTGCAGACGTGGCACACCTTCTTTCCAGCCACCCGGCCAGCAGCAAATTGTGTAGGGTTGGGGGGTACAGTCACAAGCCTGTGGGTCGCGAGGTAGTCCCGGCACTGAAGGCGGCTGGGCAAATCCACGATCGCCCTCTGAGCTGGTGGCGCACGTGTGGTTCCGTGCTTACGGAGGATGTCCTTGGAGAACAGCCTTACAGAGTTCCTCTTTCCTGTGTGCGTCATCCACAGGTTGAATGCGTTGAGGACAGTGACATCAAGAAGATGGAGTACGACCTTCTTGTACCATTTACAGGTCTTCCTAAGGCAGTCAACAGCAGTGATCTGCATATCACTCTTGTCCACCAACCGCATGTTCACATTGTACTCCAGGACAGCGTCAGGTTTGGAGATAACAACTACAGTCCTGTTGCCTGTGACACGGTCCTGCTCGTATCTCCTCTTCCCGCTATCTCGCAATGCAGACTTGTGGTAGGTGGAGAGGACATTGACTGGCCAACAAATAGCCAGTATGTTCTCACTGCTGCTCTACTTCCGGAAGATGTCTCCTTTCTGCGTCTTCTCAAACCGGGGCCAGTGTTTCCGGTTTGACCTAACAGTTCCACAGCTTCCCGTTCTCCTTGTAAGGAGATACCTGGCAAGGAGAGGAGAGGTGTAGAAGTTGTCAGTGAACAGGATACGGTTGGCATCTAGATACGGCTCCATCAGTGTCTTGACAACCGACCCTGAAAGACCCAATGGGTCGTTCGGAATGTCCACATCAGTAACGGTATATATGATAAGATCCAGCACGTATCCTGTCTTGCAGTCACACAGTACAAAGAATTTGATCTCGAAGCGGTGACGCTTCGACGGAATGTACTGGCGGAAAGAGAGACGTCCACAGAAGAGGACCAAGGACTTATCGATCACGACATTCTGGAAAGGTTTGAAAAACCGGCGATACCTGTTGAGGAGGGAGTTCAGGAATGGCCATATTTTCCAGATCTTGTCGGCTCTGTGTGGCGCAGTGTTATCCACAAAGTGCAAGCACTTCAGAATTTGCCTATACTGGTCCCTTGGCATGTAGGTGTTGAACACTGGCGATGAGATGATGTCATGCACAACCCAATAATCTAACATGTTATATTTCTTTATGTGGGGCATGAGCATGGTGAGGGCCGAAAACACGAGGAGTTCGCCGATGTCAATGGGTGTCCATCTACGCATGTGGGGTGAGCTCATTTCACCGGCGTGCTGGCGACTATACCGGTTTGTCTCTGTGACAATGTCCCCGAGCAATTGGTCATCAAAAAATGCCCGGAAGTAGTCGTAAGGGGTATCATTCTCCGAGCATTGAAAGGCAGGCTAGATGCCATTCGGTGCCTTGTGAAAGAGGGGTGGAATACCAGGCATATCCCGAGGCAGGCAGTCCTGCCACTGAAAGACAGGTGGTGGTACCGGCCTCCTGGGGGGACCTCCTGGTGCACCTCCTGGTGCTCCTCCTCGGGCACCTCCTCGTGCCCTTCCCCGGGCACCTCGCTGTGGCTGTCCCTGCTGTGGCTGTGGCTGTCCCTGCTGTGGCTGTGGATGTGCCTGCTGTGGCTGTGGCTGTGCCTGCTGTGGCTGTGACTGTGCCTGCTGTGGCTGTGCCTGCTGTGGCTGTCCCTGCTGTGGCTGTACCTGCCCGTCATCAGAGTCGCTTCCCGGCAGCGGGGATATCCTGGCTTCCGGCGAATCGGGAGAGCTTGGGCCTGCATCGCTTTCCTCCAAATCCAGCCGATGCCTGGTCATCCTCGTCCGCGTCATCTCGGGTGGCGTTGCCAACACGGGGGGAGGAGCATCTGCAGCTGGTGTAGAGGTCGCTGGACCAGCTTGTGCATGGGCGGGGGTAGTTGGCATCTGCTCTACCCCCGAGATGTTGGCGAGCGGCATCACTGGAGGCTCTGACATGGCGGCTCGCTGCCTGGATGGGGGGGCTGGCTCGGGGGTCAATGACCTGGGGCATTTGGCCGGTCTGGCACTGTTGCCTATGAAAAATGTGGGAATAGTATTTCCTATGAGGGATGTGCACTGTGCAGACTCCAACTTTATACCTCTAAGACATGATTTATTTGAAAGAAAGAGAGAGAGAGAGGGAGAGTGTGTGTCGTGATAATATAACTTTCACATATATATCATATATATATATATATATATATATGATAAAATAATATATACATAATTATGTTCCCCACAATCATATAATGCCAAGCACAAATATTCAATCTTTCGTTATTTGTATTACCGTAAGAAATCAACTGAACGCCTGAAATAATACGCACATAAAATGCTTGCAATCAAACTCTCAATCAATTTCAAGGTCACATGCAATTATAAATATATAGGTAGACCCAGAGAAGAAGAGAGAGAGAGAGAGAGAGTGTGTCGTGATAATATAACTTTCACATATTTCATTAATCGATTTTAGGAGTATAGTTGGTTGTTGGAAGGAACATAATAATTGATATTGGTTCAGGGGTAATTTATCGAGAGGACTTCCCTAGTGGTTAAGGCCCCATTAATTGCTCTTTCCATTCACATATGCATAGCCTACGTGAGTTGCAGTTGGGATGTGTGTACATGCTTAGATTGATATGCAGGATTCGAAGTTGCATAATAAATCGTAGGCAGTGTCCACCATTCTTTAACTGTCTTCGTGGTGCGATGCATAAGGTGTTGATTTTCGGTGTGAGCATCCTGGGTTCGAATCCACGGACTGCCACATGTGTTTGTAAATTTCATTAATCGATTTTAGGAGTATAGTTGGTTGTTGGAAGGAACATAATAATATATGATAAAATAATATATACATATGTTCCCCACAATCATATAATGCCAAGCACAAATATTCAATCTTGTGTTGTTTATATTACCGTAAGAAATCTACCGAACGCCTGAAATAATACGCATATAAAATGCTTGCAATCAAACTCTCAAGCAATTTCCAAGTTACATGCAATTATAAACAGATATATTGTAGACCACAAAGCTTCGCCAAGCTTCGTTGTTGCTTGTATTATCGTGAGAAATGTACTGTACACCATGATTATCGTGAGAAATCTACCGAACGGCGGAAATATACCTATAAAATGCTTGCAATCAAACTCTCAAGCAATTTCAAAGTTACATGCAATTATAAACAGGTATATTGTAGACCACAAGCTTCGCCAAGCTTTGTTGTTGCTTGTATTATCGTGAGAAATGTACCGTACACCATGATTATCGTGAGAAATCTACCGAACGGCAGAAATATACGCTATAAAATGCTTGCAATCAAACTCACAAGCCATTATAAAATATAAATTGTACTTACCAACACCCAGACCAGTATGTTCGCCAAGCTCTTCGTCAGGAACGTCTCCATCTTGCTCAACGTCCTCTGCAGCATCACCCTCAACATTTGCGGCACGCAAATTATGCCTGGGGTGAAAACCTATGATCGGCATATCTTCGTCTTCCGAGTCTTCCTCACTATCACCACTATCACCCAGACCTTCCATGGTGTCATTCAACAGCCTATTAGAAAGTTCTGAAGAGTTCATGATGATATCTAGGTCCCTGGGCGGTGAGCGGGGCCTGATGACTAGGGTGGCGCGACGCACTAAGGGTGGCGGCCACCGAATCGGACACGGGCAAATCTTGACCTTCCATCACGGCTGCTTGAGGGTTACTGAGTCATGGTCACGCAGTGGCGATATGTGGGTGGGACCTTGTAGTACACCGCCTGACCACCAGGTTTTGCTTTCCAATTAAATTAGGGCGGGGAATTAGCCCACGGACTTAAGTCGGGCCCCGCCACATGGTCCAAATTTTTCGATACGGACTAAAGTCGGGCCCCCGCTAAAGAAGGGTTAAGAACTAGACTGATGCTATAATAGTTTAAGTGGATGAAGTCTATTGGCAATCATAAATTAATGTTGCTGAATAAAAACATATGGATAAAGAAGCTGCGTCAGGAGAATCTACTACAAAATATTATCGGAAAACAGTGGTAGTGAGAATCCACCATAACAGGGTGTGACAATTATAAACATTTCTTTGCCCAAGCTTCTAGTACGCATTTATACCTTTAACCCAGGAAATGCTAGACACCCCTAAGAATCACCATTGCCCTGTGCTAGACCTAGGCCAATTTAGCGACTCTTCCAAAACGCAATGCACCCAGATTATCGTGTAGGAAATGCAAGAAAGCTTCCAACCCATAATATATATATATGTTGGTAAAGCCAGGTAATACATTTTTCTTTAAATACATACGAGGTTGAAAGAAATGGCAATTTCTGCGTTGGAAATTTTATTATTCAAAGTTTCCAGGTCTCTGATGAGTTTTCGCTGGGTGGCAGGAAGTAGATGAAGGAGATGAGCAAAATTCATGGTGGTACAGGGTTACATTAAAGTACATGAAGATACAGGATATACGACGCGTTTCACTGGACAACCAGCATTATCAAGTAAGGAAGGAATGATATAAAAGGCAAACAGTAAGGGTATATATAGAGGGTGGAGGATCAGAGGAGGCGGAAAACAGGGGGCAAAAGTCTGCTATTGGTGGAAGGGTAAACTAGGAGAGAGAAAGGGGGGTAACCGCTTCACGCATGCGCACTGGATGCGGGATGGTGGTCAGTAGGTGGGGTCGAAGCTGATTGGCTGCGTGTCGAGGGGGCGTGGCCTAAGTTGTGTGGCGCCTGCAGAAGACGAAGCTGAAGGAGGTAGCGCGGGGGGCTGGGTCAAGGGCACCGGGGGGCGAGGAGGGGTGTTAGGTCCTGTAGGGTAGTGCCTTTTGGCAGAAGGAAGGATCTGAAGGTCCAGAGTTTGGTTGTTGATGTTGGGATGTAAGGCTTGGATATATAAAGCTTCGAGTATAGGTAATCTCCTTGGGTCACTTTCTTTATCGAGTATGGTGGTGTGTTTCTCTAACTCGTTGCGTGTGAGGTGGGGTGGTTAGGGGTGAGATAGTGGTCTTTGATGGCTCCAGCCTGAAGGTGAAGAGTTAACCGACGTGAAAGACGAGTCTGCGTCATACCAATATAGGAATGAGGTCCACAGTCCTCATAATTACAGGTATGTTGGTAAATGACGTGATCGTCGGTCATTGGGCTCTTTATCTTGGTGGAGGCTGGTTTGTTGCGGAGAACGAGGTTGGAGGTCTTGGGGGATTTGTAATAAATTATTAATTTGATTTTGTTTTCCAAAAGCATGTCCACCCAACCAACCCGGAAAACAAAATCAAATTAATAATTTATTACAAATCCCCCAAGACCTCCAACCTCGTTCTCCGCAACAAACCAGCCTCCACCAAGATAAAGAGCCCGATGACCGACGATCACGTCATTTACCAACATAGTTCGAGCATTATATGAAGACACATGCAGACGCAGTGTAATTTATGTTAAAAACAGACAAAAGCTTACTAGCTCTCCTTATTTTCCAAACCCCGAGTTTGTACTTGTGTAAAATTTCTGATAATAGAACAAACCAAAGGTAAAACAAGATTATATAGGTATACATAAAGACTATATATATTTCGAATATGTAGAAGAAAGTACGGTACTGAGAGAGAGAGAGAGCGAGAGAGATATTGATCTACAATTTATCCACAAATTCCTGCAAATGTATTTTGAAAGAGCTTTGTTAATGTGTCCTGTATGTCCTGTTGCAGACCTTACCACAATATTTTATATGCACAGCCTTTTGATTTATTAAACATTATGTTCTGGTGGGTTGAAAACTGAGTATGAAATGTCCCTTTTCTGTTGTACTACCTGTGGTTGTGCATTTATAATGTGTAACCAGAGTAGTCAAGCAATAACATGTATTAACCTATGGTAAATTATCATATGTATCTACGGTATATAGAACAACACAAGAGCAATACTGGATGTTAACTTGAACTTCGCTAAGGTAATAAAGCAGTCTGTACTAACTTTAAGGAACAGTGATGGTCAGTAGTCTGTACTAACTTTAAGGTACAATGATGGTCAGCAGTCTGTACTAACTTTAAGGTACAGTGATGGTCAGTAGTCTGTACTAACTTTAAGGTACAATGATGGTCAGTAGTCTGTACTAACTTTAAGGTACAGTGATGGTCAGTAGTCTGTACTAACTTTAAGGTACAATGATGGTCAGTAGTCTGTACTAACTTTAAGGTACAGTGATGGTCAGTAGTCTGTACTAACTTTAAGGTACAGTGATGGTCAGTAGTCTGTACTAACTTTAAGGTACAGTGATGGTCAGTAGTCTGTACTAACTTTAAGGTACAGTGATGGTCAGCAGAGGTGGGCGCGCTCCGGTGGGACCGGTAATGTGGCAGCGCTCACGAGCTCCTTTTGTCAGCAGACCCGATGCGCTTCCCGCTCTGCGCTCCTGTGCTCCGCGCTCCCAAAAATAGGTATATAAAAAACAAAACAAACAAAACAGCTTCTAGAAGTTATTTAATTATTTACCTTTGTCCTTCACTTTGTCCTTTGTCTTTCACTTCACTAAATTCCAAGAATTCAAAACATTAAAAAAACCTCAAGTCAAGGTGTCTTTCTGAAGTTTAACTGTTTAAATTTCTCACTTTCTCAGTTTCTGTTATTCTTTATGTCATATCAATGAATCAAATGTCAATGATATGATTGATATCATTGCAAATGTCAATGATATGATATGATTGATATCATTGTGAGTTTGTGACATTGTGACTGTCCATTGATATCTATGATATGACATAAAGAATTACAGAAACTGTCCAAACTGAGAAACTAGGTCCGAAACTGCCAGGTCCCACGGTATATAATTTATAATAATTATATATATAATATACGGCCGGGACTAGGGTCTTGTCAGATGTCAGTTGTCACGCCCAGTGCCAGGTCCGTATATAATTATATACTGACTCGCCGAAAAAAAAATCGTAGCAGCGAAACGACTGCACCTATGGCTTTCATATTTTTATTGTTTTACCATATGTACCTTACCCTTATGCATACCCACCACGGCACCACCACTACCCCAAACCCCTCCTCCCACCCACTCGCTGAATATCGGTCGCCTCACAAGGAAAAACAAAAGAAAATCTGTGGCGGCGAAACGATTGCACCAATCGGTTCCATATTTGTGTGACAAGTGCCTTACCCTTATGCCTTCCCTCCACCACACCCCCAACTGCCTCCCACAACCCACTTCCAGCGTATCCGTACGAAGATAAGGAAAACAAATAAAATCTGTGGTGGCGAAACTACCTCACCAATCGGCTTCATATTTGTAACACGAGTCAATTATGCTTCTACCTTCCCCCCACCATCCCCCAAACCACCCTCCCACCCATACATTCAAGTAACATTCCGATAGTATTGATACCATAAAATGATAAAAGTCTCTGAAGTCTATAGTGTCTTTTGACTATCAGACAGTCAGACAGGCTCGGGCTATACCACTGCCAGACTTACCCTTAGGCCCCTTCGTAAGCCGTAACTTGCCCGTAAGGTTTACTTTGCGTTAGCAAAAGCCAAAACAAACAAAATAACAAGTTAACAACTGTAACACTGTCAGTCTGTCACTATCATAGTATCACTGTATCACAGTTCACTAACACCGTGAGTAACACCGTACGAACGGTACGATGACTGTACACGATAATGACGTTCTTGTACCTGTTGTTGACAGGAAAAATCGCCTCCGGAGCTCCAGAAAGGAGCGCGAATTTCTAGCTGGGCTCCCCGCCTGCACTCTGATTTCAGAATTTTGCCGCTCCGCGCTCCTCTATATTGGTAATGCGCACCGGATCGCAGAGCGCCAAATGGCGCGCACCTGCCCACCTCTGATGGTCAGTAGTCTGTACTAACTTTAAGGTACAGTGATGGTCAGTAGTCTGTACTAACTTAAGGTACAGTGATGGTCAGTAGTCTGTACTAACTTTAAGGTACAGTGATGGTCAGTAGTCTGTACTAACTTTAAGGTACAGGGATGGTCAGTAGTCTGTACTAAAATCATAGTAACACTTACGATACACTGCCAACGTATTCTTAAACAAAGATTGTGCCACAAAGATCAAGTTAATAAGCTTCACAAGTCAATGTTCAATGTTTAGCTTTTCTCTATATAATAATGCAGAGAATGTTTGTCTGTTTTTCACTCCTTAAGCACGAAACCTTTGGAACTATGGAGATTATAACTTGGTTGGGGTGCTCAGGGGGTCCCACACAATATGTGTTTAGCTATAAAAATATACATTCAAATACATACAAATAAAGTTGAACGCTAAGGATGTGAGTAGTTCGCATTGAATTTACTATTATAACTACTACTACTACTACTACTACTACTACTTTAATCTTACCTTGTCTAGTATATCATTAAGATGTGCCAGAAGGTTAACAAACTTAGAGCTGGATTAAATACTGTTTGTGTATGTTGATGGTTGCCAAATGATAACGTGCTCCCCTCCTAGATTATTATAGTGTTTATGTTAGTGTTTGTTTACAAGTATTTCATCCTGTGGTACATTCAGCCTTTGCTTTCCACCTCCTTCTCTCTCTCTCTCTCTGACCTTGCGTGCCATGCCGAAAGAAATCAATCACTAGGGAAGCATGGAGAGAGAGAGTAGGTTGACTGGATAATGAACTGTATTGGATCACTGAATATTTTTTTTGTTCTATGTGAATGAGGGAGACAAAAGGCATAACTGCCTGCAACGAGTGCCCCCCCCCCCCCCACCCCCCAGATTTCAAAGAGTGACAGGGCCGAAATCAAGGGACGTTCGAGCAAAAATGCCTGGACACACGGAGTTTGAAGCAATTTAAGTCATAGGAAGAGGGAAAGACTGATTCTGGGAGAGAGTTCCAGAGCTCAGCAGTTGAATAGAAGAAAGTCTGAGAATAGCGTTTCACTCATGAAGAGGTTAAACTTACGAGATGAGAGGAAAAATAATATATATATATATGTTCCCGCCAATCCTCAAGCGTGATGAAATGATGGTATCGATACAAATGTGATACTTCCGAAACTTTCATCATCATTGCATTATAATTATATGATAGCTCAGAGGTGTATGCATTATAACTTTTTTATTAATGGGTAGACGTTCTTTCTAAACTGGGTGGGCCGAGTTGGTGGGCAGAGTTGTTTGCGGCTGGGCCGAGTTGGTGGGCCGACTTGGTTGTTGGTGGGCCGAGTTGACCCTACCCCGTTTGAGCCATAAAGTTGAGAATTCAGAGGAGCCGAAATCAGGAACACGAGAGCAAGTGAGTTTGTTGTGCACATATGCACAACATCCGCCTCTGGCTTTGAAACTAGGATAGAGAAAGTAGGAGGATACAGAAAAGGGGCTGCTGGCAGTTGCTTCAGACACCTGAGTTTCGGTGAGAAAAAGAAGATCAGGTTTGGAGGAAAAGAGATGCTGTTCGATAGAGTGAAAATTAGAGGAAAGGCAGCGAATATTGCAAAAGTTGATAGTAAGAGTGACAGGCCGTGGTCCAGAGTATTTAGAGGGGTCGTCAGGGGAAGGTCGGAATGTGTGGGGGTATTTATGGTCCCCACCCCCTGGGGACTCCGAGGCTGGGCCTTTGTTCATCATTCTTTTGTTTAATAATTATGAAGGAGGAAGTGTGGTGTGCATGTTAAGTGTAGTGAAGTAGATAGGAGGAGGAGGGGTTTGTGAGAGCATGCTGGACTACTCTCAGTGTAAGTGAGGCACAAAGGGAATCAGTAAGAGAGGCCAAGCAAATGAAACAGGAGTTCCAGCGATTCCTTATCGAATGCCAACAACCTCCTGGGTATAGCCCTGTTCGATTGGTGCCTACAATCTACCCCCATTTTCCCTATTAGTCGCCATGTACGACACGCAATATATATAAATATATATAAATATGTATATATATAATATATATATATATATATATATATATATATATATATATATATATATATAAACAGTTCCTAACATTTTTCAAACCTACAAAAAGTCATACTACGTACAAACCGATACTTACAAGTAACCCAAGCATACAGTACACTAATCTTAACATTAACAAAACAATAGTAATTTTGTATCATCAACAACGTACATAGCACACACAAACAGATTTACATAAATATTTAATAACAACTATGGCACCAAATATTTAATAACAACTATGGCACCAAATATTTAATAACAACTATGGCACCAAATATTTAATAACAACTATGGCACCAAATATTTAATAACAACTATGGCACCAAATATTTAATAACAACTATGGCACCAAATATTGAATAACAACTATGGCACCAAATATTTAATAACAACTATGGCACCAAATATTTAATAACAACTATGGCACCAAATATTTAATAACAACTATGGCACCAAATATTTAATAACAACTATGGCACCAAATATTTAATAACAACTATGGCACCAAATATTTAATAACAACTATGGCACCAAATATTTAATAACAACTATGGCACCAAATATTTAATAACATCTATGGCACCAAATTATATACTAAAACCACAAAGTGCTTTCCCCATCAGAGTCTGTGTAGTCAATGGTTTGGCTTCCTGGATATTAGTCAGTTGGGAAAGTTAAACGTTTACATTAGTTTGATTGAACGTGTAACAGGAAAGGCAGACTGTGATTAGTTGCTGCGTCTGACTAGTGGGGGGAATATAAAATATATAATATTGCATCTGAATTATATGTAGCTACCGGTATAGTAGCTAATATCAAAATTACTATTATATCAAATTGCTCATATATATTAGCTTTAACTACACCGATTATGTTGAGATAACTTGGAAAAGTTGACAGAATTAATATACACACCATATGAGGAGCAGCACTTTATTGACCTGAAGAAGCTATCTGCAAAACGTTGTCAATAAAGTGCTCCACCTCATATGGTGTTTATATACACCGATTATGTCCGAATGACCAAAAAGTCATAACAGCGGGCAAAACTTTTTACCTTTAACATTTCAAACTTATAATTTTATATAGGCCTATATATATATATGTATATATACATATTGTTACGAGGGTAGCCAGGGCAACCAGATGCTCTAATAGCCTAGCCCAGAGCACCGTACTACCCTGCAACAGACACGCTCTTAATTTCTGACTCAAACACCAAGACACGCAGGTTCTCTATGAAAAATTGTTATCTTCCTCTTTGATCAATTAAAGCAGTAACACGGAGACACAAATATATCTATGGTCCCCGAGTCTGGTCCACAGTGCGTGTAGTATGCAAGAGAACTTCTAAGGTTATTCTAAACTGCCCAAATATTACCTAACCATACCACTACTAGACTTCCAGAACAATCTATATCATGCCCAATCGCTTAGGAATTGGGAACAATACAGAGCAAAAAACATGGAAAGTCCAGTGCATAAACCTCTATGCCAAGCCTATTTTTCCTAGCCTATGTCCTAATAATACACCGAGTGGCTCTCTTCAGCACAGCTCGGCGGTGGTGTTGTAAGGGGTAAACAACTTTAATGACTTACCCCTTACAACATCATCTGGGGTTAGCTCAATACACCCGAGTACAATGGGGACAACCTCACCTAGTAACAGGCTCCACCCCTAGTCTCTGACTGCACCGAATGTATTTCTGCTAAAAACTAAACAAGGCACAAGGGTTGGTATCTTAGTAGGTTGAAGATTGGCTGCCACCCCCTGGAGGGTTAACTAAGGCCCGAGTTAGAGGATGCTGTGTGGTGGAAGGAAAAAAGACAGTAGGGTAGTATGGCACTGCAGGCCTACACACACTCCCAACAACCCCGTTCCTCAAAGACCTACCAAAAACTAAGTAAACAGGCCAACCCGCAAACCACTATAGATACCAACCATGAATAATATTCACACATAAATATAATGCAGCAGAATAATGGAAAACGACATGGAAGAATAAAAAGAAGCTTATATTCTAGATTGCCAAGAGAAAGAAATGCAGTATCTCTAACAAATGCAGAAAACTCCTGTATGCGAAACAATAAAGTTATATTAATAAAAGTTAGGTTAAATGACTCCCAGACTTGCCATGCTACTATTCAATAAGAAACAAGATCGTAAATGCGGTTAACAAGGGAACTATATGGCAAGCCTGTGACAGCCCACACAGCATGTGTGCTCAGTATGGCGTCTATCTCTTGAGTAACTTGGTAAGGCAGCAACACTGGGCCAGCCTCGAGAAGGAGGAAGGGAGCTCCAGACATTGCCAGACTAAACAATTTTTTTAAGCTCCTAAGCTCTCATTAACTATACAAAAGTAATCAAGTAAATATAAGGCATCATTGTGCAAACTTATAATAAACTAATACACCTCGCCTCAGTGCTGAACAAAATAGATAATTATACTCATAGCAACAATCAACATGGTTGCAAGACAGTGGCGCAATCATGACGTCACCACTGGACAAGAAGTACACACGTGAGACGGGAGAGAGATAGAAAAACAGCAAACCTCCCCTTAAACATACAACACTGCAACTGAAATACGCTTTTGTATAAATCATAACAAACACTTACAGCTGAATTATCTGGTGGAAGTGACACCCTCACACCCAGGGGGAGTCTGTTGGTGCATCTTGAAACAACAGACTGCTCATACTTCAATAACACTACAAGACATACACAACTACAGTCTTTTTTATAGTTTTTTATATTTTTGTATTTAAATATTTTCTTCTATACAGAAACACAGCAACTCCTAGTTTACGTCCCTACGCTGGGCTACATACGGCAACCAACAAGCACCAGACGTAAACATGCTAATCAAACCAAAGTAGGAGGCTACACCAACACTGACTGAACTGCGAGGGTTCTCCTTAAAACATACCATCCTGTGACAAACCATCAGCCATAACATTATCAGTGCCCTTAACATGCCACACATCCAAACTGTGTTCCGGCAGCAAAACAACACCTGACACTGATAAACTGCCCAGTCCATCACAAGACTGGCACTTCTCTTCACTCTCTCCAGCAACGGGACCGCCCAATAACCCTTCACTATTTCTACCTTAGTGATAACCGAGGCAGCCCCGATGCGGTCTATGGGGTCGTCAACCCTGGGTAATGGATAGGCGTCTGTCAGGGATAATGCACTAACACTACTGCACTCAACACAAAAACGGATCTTGCCACTCAGCTCAGGTTGCAAAGTCACTGGCAAAGACCACTCACGATATCCCTTATCCCTCAGACCCTTCTCCAACATGTAGTCCAGCTCTGCGTTTAAGACAGGCTGTCGAGCAGGATTTATACGGTAGGGACCCAACTTGAGCTTTGCACTGTCTCCAGCCTCTATGTCGGGTGCCACCCCGGACATCAGGCCTGGAGAATCAACAAACATGCGGAAGTACTTCCAAAGCCTAGTAAACAACTCCTCTTGGCGCTTAGGAACAAGAGGTTGCAACTTATCTCGAAGAACAACATTCTCATTGCCCTCCCACAACCCAGCTGGGACTGCAGCCTCTAAACTATAGTCTCCCTCCTTCTCCACCTCCGTCCCTAATACAGCCAGGTCATGAGAGAGACAATCTGTACCAGTTGTGCAGTCACTCCCACAGTTCATAAGTGCCAAGGCTTCCCCGCCGATACCATACATGCGCACCCCCGCATTCCTTGTGGCTACACCTGCCTGCGCAGCATCACCGCCTTCAGCGCCACGGCCAGATGCAGTCGGTCTATGGTAGGGCTGTTGCATTTTACTACGGCAGCATTGGGAGGCTATGCGACGGTCGGGCGTATCTATTACATAGTTAACCCCACCAATCTGCTTAATGTCCTGATACTGACCACAAAACTTAGCAGCCATGGGTCGACCCTGAACTGACAACCGTGCCAAAGCCTCGTCGCCCACCTTGAGCACCCTAGATTTAGCCTGTTTGTTACAAGGGTCTCTTATCTTCGTGTTCATGCTGCTAACCGGGATAGCCTCCGGGTATCTAGTTGTAGTATCAATTAAAGTGTGCAAGTATTTATCTCCCGAACTGGTAGGTAATAAGGAACCAACCCTGTCAACTATAACACAAGTCAATGGCAGTTCAACTGCAGGCTTAGGGATCAATGGTGCCACAGGTATTCCTGGGTGGGGTTCTCCAACTACCTTGCCAATATGACACATAAAAAAAAGAGGCCACCGATGCATGCATATTAGGCCACCAAAAATGAGAATGTAGCCTATCAGTAGTCTCACATACCCCAAAATGACCCGCCAGTGGTGCCACATGCGTTAGCCTAACCAGCTCCTCCCTGAACTGGGCAGGCACCACTAACTGCTCCTCCTCCAAGCCTGAGTTCGTATCTGGCGTCCACTGCCCCCTTTATACTAAATTTCTCTGCTTGACCGTTCTTCCCACCAGTCGTACCAACCTTCTTAAACAGGAGGCCCAGACTGGGGTCCTCTTGCTGCAACTTGCTCAGTTTGTTTCTAGGTAACTTCATCAAGGCAGTTACCTCTGACCTCTCAAAAATATCAGGTTTAGTCGGTTTCACTATGTCAGACTCCTCGTCCGGCACTAGGTCACCTCTACTAATCTCGGTAGCCTCACTGGGGTCAGCCAAGCCCACAGTTGCCTCCGGACCAGTGTCATCTAGTAGTGCATCATGGGATGGCCCGCACTCATAGCTGTCTGCCCCCGCATCCACTAAATCGTCCACCTGTTGTGCAAAATGTGCCACTGATTGGGTCACTGCACCAACAGAGTAGATAGAGTCCATGTTTTCTTCTTGCAAACAACCACCACCATGGGGCACAAAAGCAGCCTCAGCGACGACTATAGGAGGTGGGAAAACTACATCCCCTGCCAAGCCAGTCCCGAGCAAAAAGTCCACCCCCTCAACTGGCAGAGTGTCCACCATAGCCACCTTACACTCGGCAGTCAAAAGCGGGCACTCTAGGGTCACCGGGACTAAATCACAGAATTGTTCACTGTTGATTCCCCTGCACATAACAAACTCTCCCGTGCTAATAGGTCCCCCTGTCAGGTTGCGACACATGGATTGTTGCGCACCAGTATCCCTAAACACCTTGACAGGGTAAGTCTGCTCCCCAACCCGTACAAATCCATCATGTATGAATGGCCGACACCAATCAGGGGAAGTCTGGTTATGCTCAGGTGGTGATACCATCTGGGGCGGCAAAGTGCTTACTACCCTGTTTCGCGCTGGCCAACACTGCCCCCCAAACTCACCAGTACCTGGCTTGCCTTTCACAGGCACCTCCCCTAATGTCGCTACCAACTGGACAGCCTTGGGTTCCTGGGTAGATTTCCATTTAGCACACTGAGGTTTAATATGACCCTCTTGCTTGCAGAAATAACATTTCAATTCCGTAGAAGCTTGCTGGTTGTCAGCCTTAGTATAATGTTGTGTTTTATTTGTTGTACCTTTGGGTGATGATGGGCGAGCTGATACTGTGGCTGCTTGGTGCACAGGTCGGTCTCTCCTGTCACCAATGCTCCCCATGCACGTGCCACGCCGGGCTAGTGCAAAGTCATCAGCCCAAACTGCTGCTTCCCTTATGGATTTAAACCGCTTTTCTTTTAATTTTTCCCCAATGTCCTTTTCAACTATGCTTGCAAACTGCTCCATCAGCCAAACCTCACACGCCGCCTCAAATGTACCAGCTGACTCTGAATGCAGCCACTTAGCTAGAGTATCACGCAGGTACCTGGCACATTCCACGTGCGAGTCCCCCTGCCGCTTCCGAGCCCCCCTGAAGGCCAACCTGTAAGCCTCGGGACGCAGCTCGTAGGCTTTTAACACAGCCTCTTTAAGTACATCATACTCTAGCTCCTGCACTTCTAGGCGATCGTATGCATCAAGAGCCTTGCCTTTTAAAACATTGGACACCAACACTGCCCAGCGGTGCCTCGGCCACTGATACTCGTGGGCCTTCTTCTCAAAACGTAAGAACCACTCTGTGACCTTAAGTTCATCGAAGGCCGGCACGAATTTCAGCTGTCGAGACAACAACACCTCTTCTTCCTCCTCCCTAGATGCATGCCCAGCATTATTCCCATGTCATCCCTGGCCACTAGTTTCCAACTTCGTCTTTTCCAAATCTACCTGTATTCTCTTCTCCTCCATCTCTATCCTCCTCACCTCAAGCTCTCTATCTTTATCTCTCTGTCTCTCTTCCCTCTCTCCCTCTCTCTTCCATCTCCAACCCTCTTGAGCTGCAACTCAACCTCTGGACTCCTCCTCGACCCTATTGGGGTTATAGGAGGAAACTGGGCATAAGGGGGAACATTGTGCTGAGCAGCCACCGTATGAGTGGCAGTGAAATGTTGGGGTGTGGCCCACGACACATGGGGGGAAGAAGGAGGATACTGGGGATTGCTAGCATAACTTGAAACAAATGTACTGGCCATAGGGGCATGAACAATAGCCCTGTGAAAATGAAGGGGCCGTACTGATAGGGTTAAATGCTGACGTTGGAGGCGTGGTGGCAGGTGCTGTGGTAATAGTAGGAGACTGCCTAAATACAGTATCACCTTGCTCTGGAGTTGTTGCTCCACTCCGGTCCCCATTAGAATGGTAGCTAGCCTGACGGTTAGGACGCTGTGGCACATGCTGGATGGTGCCATCATCCACAACACGAGTACTAGCTTCAAAATAAGGACCATTAGGCTGCGCAGCCAACTTGCACACCTCTTGAACTAACTCTGCCTTAGACATACTACTGCACCTCCACCCATGCATCTCCAACACACGTCTTAATTCATCACTACTCCTGCTAGCAACCTCTTCTTGACTAGGTTGGGTTCTAATAAACTGCCAAACGTCCTCCCTCCCAACAATGTGAACAGGAATGTAATCAACATGCGACATCTTAGCAATAGTTGTGGACACGGGTTAATGAAATGAAGGGTACTATGTCCGTAAACTTTCAACTACAAGAAAAAATTACTGAGACTCTAAATATAATTGCTTCACACCACAAGAACTCTATACCATCACTCTATGCTGGCCTGAGGTTGCCACTGTTACGATGGTAGCCGGGGCAACCAGATGCTCTAATAGCCTAGCCCACAGCACCGTACTACGGCAACCAGATGCTCTAATAGCCTAGCCCAGAGCACCATACTACCCTGCAACAGACACGCTTTTAATATCTGACTCAAACACCAAGACACGCAGGTTCTCTAGGAAAAATGTTATCTTCCTCTTTGCTCTATTAAAGCAGAAACAAGGAGACACACAAATATCTATTGTCCCCGAGTCTGGTCCACAGTGCGTGTAGTATGCAAGAGAACTTCTAAGGTTATTCTAAACTGCCCAAATATTACCTAACCATACCACTACTAGACTTCCAGAACAATCTATATCATGCCCAATCGCTTAGGAATTGGGAACAATACAGAGCAAAAACCATGGAAAGTCCAGTGCATAAACCTCTATGCCAAGCCTATTTTCCCTAGCCTATGTCCTAATAATACACCGAGTGGCTCTCTTCAGCACAGATCGGCGGTGGTGTTGTAAGGGGTAAATTTAAATACATATGTTGCATCTACCCCAAATACTCCTCCAGAGCAAAGTCTTTTTGATTCTCTGTCCTCACAACTCAGTGTCCTCAACTTAAATGCTTCTTCTGAAATCACTGTGTTGAGTGATTTTAATGTCCATAATGTTGAATGGCTCACTCATTCAGCCAGGACTGATGATGCTGGTCTTGAATGTGAGCTATTTGCAGACTCATTTAATCTCACTCAACTAGTCAACCAACCCACCCGTGTACCAGATAATCCTAATCATAATTCCCACCTACTGGACTTATTTTTAACAACCAATTCAGAAAATTATGATGTTACAGTGAGGTCCCCGCTTGGATCTTCTGATCACTGTCTGATACACAGGCCACCTGTCTATCACCTACCACACCTTCCCACTCTGAACCTGTTTTGGTGACTAAATGGCATTACGATAGGGCAGACTGGGAGGGTCTTCAAGGTTTCTTTATTGATATTCCCTGGACCTCTTTCTTTTCTAATGATGCACACTCCACCTTGAGCCACATACAAGATTTTGTAAACATTGGAATGGAAACTTTTATTCCTCATCAAAAGTACAGTAAAAGATCTAATTCACCTAAATGGTTTGACCATAATTGTGCTAGAGTAACTGAACAAAAAGCAATAGCCTACAATGCATACACAAGATCAAAAACTCATGAAGCCTTTAATTACTTTAGAAACATCAGAAATCATGCCAAAACTGTATTAAACCTAACTAAATCAAACTTTCTCCACAAGCAGGCAAATAAACTTCTAAATAATCCAAATGATAACAAAATATTTTGGTCTACTCTTAACTCATTTAAATCCAACTTCACTACTGCTTTATCCATTCCACCATTAAAATCTCCGACTGGCAATCTTGTAAGTGACCCACGAGGTAAAGCTAACCTTCTTGCGGATATTTTCTCCACCAACTCAACCTTAGATGAAATAAATCAAGATGTCCCTGTACTTAATTTTAATTCGCCTGAAATTCCCTCACTTAAGATCCACACCAGACATGTCAAAATTATTTTGCAGAATCTCTCGGTAGATAAGGCTCCTGGTCCAGATGAAATTCCTCCAATAGTACTTGAGAATTGCTCCTTGGTGCTCGCTCCTGTATTGGCAAAATTGTTCCGTCTGTGTACTCATACCTCATGCTTCCCAGTACCCTGGAAAGAAGCAAACATCCATCCAGTTCCTAAAAAAGGTGCCTCTTCAGATCCATCAAACTACAGACCAATAGCTATAACTTCCACTCTTGGTAAAGTCTTTGAAATTATATTAAATAATCACATAATTAAGCATCTTGAGAATAATAAATAAATCAGTGATAGGCAATATGGTTTTAGACGATGTCGATCAACTGCAGACATGCTTTGCCTTCTTACGCATCAAATCAACCAAGCTACAGACCAACATGGTGAAACACATACAATAGCACTGGATATATCAAAGGCATTTGATAGAGTCTGGCATCAATCCTTATTGTCAAAGATGTCACACTACGGCCTTGCATCTAATTTCTTCTTATCTTCATAACAGAAAAATACGTGTAATGGTAGATGGCCTTTATTCTCAATTTCACTCAATAAATGCTGGTGTTCCCCAGGGATCAGTTTTGGCCCCAATTCTGTTCCTCATTCATATCAATGATCTCATATCTACCACTCATAATCCAATACATTCCTACGCAGATGACTCAACACTCCACAGTTCCTTCACATTTACCAATTCTTTCACCCAACCCGATCTTATAAATTCAAAAATAAACACTACAATTTCTCTGAACCAGGACCTTTCTAGAATTAATGAATGGGGACAAAAGAATCTAGTTTCCTTTAATGCACAGAAAACCAAGTACATTCAATTTTCTAACCGACAGAATCTCACTGACTCCCATATATTTTTTAATGATGTAAATATTCCCACTTCCCCTAGTATTGACATTCTCGGTGTAACATTAACTACTAACTTGAGCTGGACACATTATGTTAGAGGCATTGCTAAGAATGCCTCTAAAAAACTGGGACTCCTGTACAGAGTTCGAGAATTCTTCACTGACGAGCAGTTGGCCGTGATATATAAAAGTCATGTGCGTTCTCAGATGGATTACTGTTCACCTCTGTGGGGTGGAAGTGGAGTGGTTGCATTGAGGCAGTTGGACAAAATTCAAAATAAAGCTATTAGATTAATCAATAACCCTGCAATCATACAGGACCTTCCTACATTATCCATACGAAGAAACGTTGCATCCCTTGCATTATTCTACAGATATTTTCACAGCAATTGTTCCGAGGAACTTGCTTCAATTGTGCCGCCTCTCCACATCTTTCCCCGTAGAACTAGGGCAGCTGAGAGCCCCCATGAATTTACACTTTCTCCTCCACAATGCAGAACTTCTGCTTATCAGAATTCATTTATCCCCAGAGCTACTACTCTTTGGAATTCACTTCCCTCGAATTGCTTTCCACAAACTTACAATCTACAAATGTTTAAATCCAGTTGTTACAAACATTTTATGAATGGAGGATGCCTTTAGGCACATGGACCTTTTTGTTTTATCTGTGTTTTTCCTTCCTCCGTTCATTGTTTCTTTAACATTTTTTTTTTTTTTTTTTTTTTTAATGACTTAACCCTTACAACATTATCTGGGGTTAGCTCAATACACCCGAGTACAATGGGGACAACCGCACCTAGTAACAGGCTCCACCCCTAGTCTCTGACTGCACCGAATGTATTGCTGCTAAAAACTAAACAAGGCACAAGGGTTGGTATCTTAGTAGGTTGAAGATTGTTTGCCACCCCCTAGAGGGTTAACTAAGGCCGAGTTAGAGGATGCTGTGTTGTGGAAGGAAAAAAGACAGTAGCCTAGTATGGCACTGCAGGCCTACACACACACCCAACAACCCCATTCCTCAAAGGCCTACCAAAAACTAAGTAAACAGGCCAACCCGCAATCCACTATAGATACCAACCATGAATAATATTCACACATAAATATAATGCAGCAGAATAATGGAAAACGACATGGAAGAATAAAAAGAAGCTTAAATTCTAGATTGCCAAGGAAAAGAAATGCAGTATCTCTAACAAATGCAGAAAACTCCTGTATGCGAAACAATAAAGTTATATTAATAAAAGTTAGGTTAAATGACTCCCAGACTTGTCATGCTACTATTCAATAAGAAACAAGATCGTAAATGCGGTTAACAAGGGAACTATATGGCAAGCCTGTGACAGCCCACACAGCATGTGTGCTTAGTATGGCGTCTATCTCTTGAGTAACTTAGTAAGGCAGCAACACTGGGCCAGCCTCGAGAAGGAGGAAGGGAGCTCCAGACATTGCCAGACTAAACAATTATTTTAAGCTCCTAAGCTCTCATTAACTATACAAAAGTAATCAAGTAAATATAAGGCATCATTGTGAAACTTATAATAAACTAATACAACTTGCCTCAGTGCTGAACAAAATAGATAATTATACTCATAGCAACAATCAACATGGTTGCAAGACAGTGGCGCGATCATGACGTCACCACTGGACAAGAAGTACACACGTGAGACGGGAGAGAGATAGAAAAACAGCAAACCTCCCCTTAAACATACAACACTGCAACTGAAATAGGCTTTTGTATAAATCATAACAAATACTTACAGCTGAATTATCTGGTGGAAGTGACAATATATATATATATATATATATATATGTATATTTATACTGTATATATCATTACCCATTCAGTACCAGTGCCATCCTTCATATTGTGTAGTGGCAGCTATTAAAAACAAATCAGCTTAGAAAGAACGTCTACTTATTAAATGGCTACGAACTAACTCGATGAATTATATTAGCTTCCATATATCCCTCCTAAGCTGCAGTAAATCGTCCTAATGCGGCTGACATAAACTAGATAAAAAAAAAGTCCCCAGTACTGAAAGTCAATTATACACATTTACAGTGTACACACTAGCCTTTGGTACACATACATACAGGATCATTTTGCCTCCACATAATGATTCTCAGAGAAGCTTTTACATTTCCTCCATGCAAATTTCTCTCTTGTCTACATTTCCTTTTGTGATGGATTATTATTTATCATTTCTGCTTCACCTTCTTGATAATACCCTTCAAATACTGGGGTAAACTATCAATGGAAGTTAAATATTACTAAGCTATAATGAATCAAATAAAATCAATCTAAATTAAAACTACTCCATATCTAAATTGAATTCAATCTGAAACAAGCTAATTTATATCCAAAGGTTTCACATAATAATTTATATATAGGGTAAGGTTATAAGGGTTAATATTAGCCAGGAATTAACTCACCAATAGTTCCACGTGGCAATGAGGCAAGGGAGAACATTTACCCAATATGGTGGACAACGGGGAACGAGACTTCGGTCCCGAGACTCGATTCAAGTGAAAGAAAGATTAAATTATTACAAGGGAATGGACATGAATATTATGCTTATCTGTCAGTCAGTCATGGCGTCGATGAGAGCATCGTGATGGTGTAGCTGTTTGTATTGCTGTCGGTGTATTGTGAATAGAGGCACAAAAGCGCGATCAACTGAGGGCGGAAAACAGATGTTAACTGGTTGGTGTTCATGAAGGCTCTGCTCTCTCTTCCTCAGAGGCACACCCTGCTGCCTTGGCAAACGCCAGGAGCCCAAATTATCGTACCGCATCTAGGTTTCTCTATACGATAAATTATATTAATATATACGATAAATTCATATATACTACATAAGACCATGGCAATATTGCTTAATAGCATATTAGGCCTTTTATAACTTAACTTAATTACAATCGTATAATATACGATCTACTCGTCCTACGTCGTGCTGCAGGAGAGACCGTGACGTCACAGAGACATACGGGATCACAAAAGAGTTATAGCCTATTACGATACACTCCCCCCACAAAAAAATACCTGAACCCCACCTTAAACTTAAAGTTGCCCAGAGGCTATCTTCTGACGCCACATGTCGACGGCGCCAGCAGCAGCGCGTCTGGGACGCGTCCCGGTCCGAGAATGATCACCATCAGTAAGAGGTGAGTCGTTCCTTTGAGAATCCTCGGACCCAGCAATAACAGGTGGAGCATCAGATTGCAATGCGGAATCGAGCTCCAAAGCGTATAAACGTGCGATAGGACGAACAGTAGTTCCAGTGGCTGTCTTCAATACCGCCACCCGCTCTACAGAGTCTGCCCCCTTGTATACCTCCAACACGTGGCCCAATTTCCAGTATAAATGAGGACTATCTTCTTTAATTAAAACAACTTCACCAACTGTAGGTGCCGTTGGTCTACCAGAGGGAGTAACACTCCTTTCCCTCAATGCTAGCAGATATTCACTAATCCACCGTTTCCTAAAATCCTCGATCATGGCAATATTGCTTAATAGCATATTAGGCCTTTTATAACTTAACTTATTTACAATCGTATAATATACGATCTACTCGTCCTACGTCGTGCGGCAGGAGCGACCGTGACGTCACAGAGACATACGGGATCACAAAAGAGTTATAGCCTATCGTATTTACGATAAATACTATGATTTCCTCGTTTCCCAGCTAAGTTCAATCATTTTGGGATACACTGATTATGCAATATTATTTGTCCAAATCCCCTAATTTTTGTTTTCATAAACATATTTTATCCACTTCTCATACCCAAGGCATTTATTTCCTCTATTCTATTTTCTCATTCTTCAAACTGATCAAACACATTTCCCATTACACACTGTTGGCCTTGTTAACATACAATTTTTTCCCTTTTCCTTCTTTAGACTTTTTCCAAACGTCTTGTGTAATATTCCATAATAACATACCAATTCCCTCCCCCCCATAATTTCCTCAGCATACCTATTTTTCTCTCTTCCTACCCAGGATGTTTCACTGAATACCTTGCCAGAATGTTTTCACTGAAATAGATACGGTATTGAAATTGTCCTATTGCACAGCAAGTCTTTTCTAAGTTTCACCTAGAATTAAACCATTCTCTATTTCTACACTAGATCTTATCACAACGTCTGACTTGCCTACGTCTTCCCCCTCTTACAACACATTATATCATATACTGTATACTACCACACCTCGTTCCCTGAGAGAGAGAGAGAGAGAGAGAGAGAGAGAGAGAGAGAGAGAGAGTGTAAACATTTTTTTTTTCTACGCTTCAACTGTCCTCATTTTTCCCAAAACCTACTAGAAACTGGTGAGTGGTTTCCATTTCCCATCAACAGTTTATTTCTATCTTTCTTAAAACATTCGCCCTTTTTTTACGTACCACTTTCACTGTTTCTCCAATTACCCCCCCCCCCTCTCTCTCTCTCTCTCCATCATGTGTATATATTTTCCTCTCCACCAATTTTCCTTCCTAATATTTTGTAACCAATATAGTTGATACTACTTAGGTCGACTGCTTCAGCAGTATTAAAAGGCCTTTCCTTCTTAATCCTTCATTTTGTTTTCATTGTTTATTTTTGTCTTTCTCTTCCTCGTTCTCATCATCCCTTTTCCATGTTATCAAACTACTATTACGTCTTCATTGTTGTTGTTGTTCTTCCTCCTCACGTTCTGTGTTAACCCTTTCCATCATCATGATCACCATCTTCTTTGTTATTGTTGTGTTCTATTTTACCCCCTCCTTATTTATAACGTAACCTTCTTATCACTTGCCAAAATCCCTCTCCATGTTCTCCTATATTTTGTATTGGAAGTAACTAAAAGGTGACTCATACGATCACTTTGAATTCAAGTTGTATCCAATGTAAGCAGACTAATATACCTTCAGTGTGGTTACTGGTATACAAGCTACACAAACCGAAATGTTTCCAGTTTACATTTGATTTTAGGTTTTGTGATTCCCCCTAATTTTGTTTCCACTATATTATGACCATCACCTCCATTGTGTTCTAGCTAGTTTTATTTGTGACCCGCAACATCCAGTGTATGAGTAACAATAAGTCTTTGGGAGTGTTTTCGACTGTTGACTGCAGTGAAACATTTCACTGGATTGTGCCTCATTTGCAATTTTCTTGTAATTGTTCAATTCCCCCCCCCCCCCCCCCAAACACTTTCGTACACTCTCTCTCTCTCTCTCTCTCACACACACACACACACTCACAAGTACGCACACATACAAAATACACATAGATATTAAAACTATGAATCCTTTATATCTTCCATTGTATCACTTTTATAATTAATCAATCACACACACATAACTACTCAGGGAACAAACTATTTTACTCTTTGTTTCTGTTCCTTTTTTCTGTTTTCTTTCCGTTCGACTTTTAGTTTTATTATCTTCGTCTATCGCACATTTCCCCCATCCTATTAGTATATTCATGTCACTATTTTCTCTGCAATATTATTCCTCTTCTCCCATCCTCTATCCTTCTGGTTATTATGAGTATTGATGAGTGCTCGACTGGTTTCTAGTAGAATCATTTTACCTTGGCAGCTAGCCTTTCTCCTCAAAAAGTTTTATTGTGAATGAAAATGATGGACGGTAAGTGGTGGGGAAATACTTTTCATCAACCAGGCATCACTACGTAAAACAAGACATTGTCAGCTGCCAAGTTCATTTGATCTTACTCGAGTAACAGTTTGCGTTACTTTATCTCTCTTATTATCCGCGAATCCATTGACCAAAAATGTTGTAGATCACCATAAACGTTGTCAACATATTAGTCCTTCTAACTGACTGATTATATCATCCCTCTTCCAGTCTTTGATTTTCAACACTCACACTCATTCAATCATCATGTCGTATCTCTTCATCCATCCACACACACACACTCTCTCTCTCTCTCTCTCTCTCTCTCTCTCTCTCTCTCTCTCTCTCTCTCTCTCTCTCTCTCTCTCCAGTAAATTTAGAGCCAGATCACCTCGTCGGATCCAAGTGGTATGTGTCTTGTGTGTACCTACATACCTTTGTAACTCTCTCATGAAGCCTCATCCATCTCAAACTGTGACTACTAAGACCTTTTAACACACCACCTCCCCCTTCACCTTATCCTCAGAACCTCGCCACCCTGCTAGCAATCTTTTGAAGCCAACCACTACTTCAGAACGATCGGGAGGACTGGGGAACAGAACATGGACTGAGAAAAAAGTGTGGGAAAGCTAGAATAAAAGTGAAAAGAAACTAGAGGAGAGACAAAATTATAAATATGGGGGGAAAGAGGGAGAAAGGCACAACATAAATGGGAGGTATCGTTCAGTAAAAGAAGATAAGTAGGAAATCAGAGGGTAACATTAGGAAAAGGATGTTGAAGAAAAGTAGAGAAAAAAGGGGGGAAGTGAGATAAAGGGGAAGGAACTGTGACTATTAAAACCTTTTACCACACCACCTGTTACCCCAACCTGATTTCCCACAACCACCACCTACATTTATTGTGTAGTTTATCACTAACTGGGCCTTAAAGCCATGGACAGAGGGCTATTTAACCTCTTCTGTTCCGGCGTCATCTTTGTCATTAGTCTTGCTATATTTAGACGATTGTGTGCAGTTCAAGAAGGATCTATCGTAGTAAAATGTGTTAAGTAAGATAGTTTGAAGGCTGTTAATTGCTGGAGGACCTATTTGAACTGAATACAATCGGCTAATAGTAGACCTAATTAAATTAGAAAGACGTGACTGGTACATGAGGGGTTAAGGAGGTCAATGGGAACAGGAACGAGGGAAGTAAACGTGGGAACAAGAGGGATAAGGTGGGAAATAAGATACATAAAGCTGAGGGATAATAAGATACATAAAGCTGAGGGCTAATATAACATTGGAAAAAGAGGAGAAGATGGGAATCAGAGGGCGAAATAAGAAAAGGTAAGAAGGTAACAATTCTCGCTACCAAGAATTCACCGGAGCCCTCTGGTGGACGCTTCCGAAGTAGCGCCAGAGCTATGACTGTCGACATAAACAAGATTCAACACCAAAGCTATACAAAGTTGATCACGATTTCTCACGATTCTGCGCATTTTTTCTATATACTAGATGACTACACTAAGTGCTTATATAATATGGTAGTCGTGGGAATGTCCATATGTAGCAAGAAATTACTAAAAGCAAAGTTATAAGGATGATTACCTATCATAACAAAAAAACACGAAAATACCTTCTCCTATATAAATATATGTTATTTAATATTAGGGGTGACTTTAAAATACAATTAGCATCAATACTCCAATGACTAATATGTGTCAGCTATAGAAAGTACGACATGTAGCTTATAATTAAGAATTATGGATGGAGAGGGATGGGGAAGAACTGAGGGATATCGACATTTAAATGGCCCAGGTCGCTTACAGTACAAAACAACGTGTCTCAGGCGGCAACTTCAAGAATTCTTGGTAGGGTCAATTAGGTTGCAGAAGAAGGATATAATGAGTTGAAAATAAATGGGAATGGGGTGAGGGCAAAAGTGAAGAAATCCGACAATCAAAACCTTTCACCACGCCACCTCTCCCTCATCTGAATATTCCGCCACCAACTATAAATCCTTGCCGCCACCCACAATGGTTCAGGCTTTCTTCACCCAAAGTCACTTCACCTACCTATCCTCTTTGCGTTAGCCTAACCTAACCTATTATATTATATTTGACCATAAGTTAATTTTAGACTACCCTAACATTACCTGCACTTCCATACCCTAACCTGAAATGTATATAAATCCCTATTTAATCTTCGCCTATACCCACACCTAAACTTACCCAAACCCTCCATTCAAAGCGTGGGTAAAGGAACTCAACCGTGAACGAAACTACGTCTGGGCGATCCAATCTATGGGCGATACGACCGAAACTTTAACCATAACACTTCCGAGGTCTCCTAGTGGCCAGATATAAGGAGGTTGGGAAGGGGATAATAGGACAATAGGGAATAATTAGACAAAAAGAGAAGGGTGAGTAATATATATATATATATATATATATATATATATATATATATATATATATATATACAGTATAGGTTAGGTTAGGTTGGGTGTAATGAAAAAACACTTACAGACTTCACCTGCTAAATACCGAATAAAATAACAAGTTCACTTTATTTTATAACAAAATGTAAAATAATTAATAATTATTGATTTAAAGGATATAAAGTAAAATATTTAGTGTCGTCCAAGCATGTGTTATAATCTGAACACTGGCATTGATCTCCCCTTTTATGCTCCCCCCCCCCCCCCCCCCCCCTCATCTCCTAGTTTGTACTCAGGAATATTGAAATATAAACATAATTGTTTTCAGGGTGAAGCAATGTAAGTAATAATTCCTCTATACACCGTTTACAACTAAAATTATTTTGCGTTGATTTTTTGGTTCAACATAGGAAAGACCATAGACATCTTGGATGAAGCAAATTACGATCCTCAAGTGGTCTGCCGACATTACTGTCATATGTTAGTAAATAAAAAAGCAATGCTGAATCATAAAAATACCCAAACAATGTGGGCATTACAAAGTTATTGCCTAAAATATTTAATTGAATGCAGTATTCAAATACAAACTTATTCGAAGCGGTTTCGGGTTGAATTGAATCTCCTTACTAATTCTTACTGAGCATTTGCATTTAGAGATTCGTTTAATAAGTTCGAGACTTCATAATCGATCAAAATTAATTACACTACTGAAAATGGTCATTACAGTGTAATAAGAGGAGATTAATGAAATCATTTTAAATCCCACCAACTGATGCAATACATAAATCAATCATGCCGATTATTTTTAATCTTTGGATCTTTATACCGGAGTCGTAAAACATTTTCGGAATTTCATTCAAGATAGGAACGATCATCCCCAAATGAATGTTTGAATCAAGAACTATGCTCATACACGATTTAATTACCTTCAATTACGTTTGGATACTCGACCCAGACTTGGGCATCAGCATTAACCCCATGACCAGAGTTGCAAATGTACACACATTTGTTACGCTAATCTGTTTCAAATAGTTAGTATTTTTCTGCTAAATACCTAATATCATCACCATATTCTAAGATACTTTGATTTCGTTAATTTCTAATGTGTGAATATGGTAAACCTATACTTTCCTTTTAGTTAAGTCCATAGTAAACATGTTAATCATGTATCAATTATTTAGTGCTTTATTTGTAACCCTGTTTTGCTAAGATTTCTAAATATGTACATAATCTCATAATAACACTTATTTGGGGAAAATATGATATGTTCATTTTCCATTTTAAAATGTGTTCGTCATAGTCTGTAACATTTATTTCAATACACCCTAATTGTAAACTGTATATCTATATATATTATATATACATTAATATGTATATATATATATATATATATATATATATATATATATATATATATATATATATATAATACAGAGAGAGAGAATGGGACAAGTAGTAAACACAAACTGGAAATTACTAGAGAATGACTGGAATTATAGGGGAATAATTGTTGGAAGAGGGAGGGGAGGGAGAGGGCAAGAGGGGCTGAAGTGAACGGAAAGAGTGGACAGTCCTACCAGCAGTCACCAGTCCAACACTTCCTGTAGGACAGATATATGGTGGGTGGCAGGAGGAGGGGAGGGGAGGGAGAGGGCAAGAGGGGCTGAAGTGAACGGAAAGAGTGGACAGTCCTACCAGCAGTCACCAGTCCAACACTTCCTGTAGGACAGATATATGGTGGGTGGCAGGAGGGAGGGGAGGGGAGGGAGAGGGCAAGAGGGGCTGAAGTGAACGGAAAGAGTGGACAGTCCTACCAGCAGTCACCAGTCCAACACTTCCTGTAGGACAGATATATGGTGGGTGGCAGGAGGGAGGGGAGGGGAGGGAGAGGGCAAGAGGGCTGAAGTGAACGGAAAGAGTGGACAGTCCTACCAGCAGTCACCAGTCCAACACTTCCTGTAGGACAGATATATGTGGGTGGCAGGAGGGAGGGGAGGGGAGGGAGAGGGCAAGAGGGGCTGGAGTGAACGGAAAGAGTGGACAGTTACACCAGCAGTGAAATAATAGAGGGTAAGGATTGAGGAGTGAGGGAATAGGAAGGAAATATGGTTCAGAAGAGATGAACATGGGGAAAATTGGGGTTAATTGGTAACCGGCATTAAGAGGGGGAATTGGGAAGACGGGAGATTGAGGAAGAAGGATAGGTGGGTAAGATAATGAAATTAGTAGCAAAAAGAAAGGGAGGACAAAATTATATGGGGAACAAAATAATAGTAAGGGGAGGATAGAAAAGAATGGTGATTAATCAAGAGAGAACATTGTGAAGAAGAAGGGGAAGGGGGAAAACGAGGGGGACTGTGGAAACAAAAATATGGAAAAATGAAACAAGTTGAGAAGTGGAGAGATCGTGGGGGAAGAAGTAAGGACAGAATATGACCATAAATAAGGGGCCCTAAGTTAGATAACAGAAAACGAGGTTGAGAAGGTGGCGATGGCATTATTGGTAACATACGGAAGAAAAGTGACAGCTTCCATCCCGTATTTTATCTCTCTCTCTCTCTCTCTCTCTCTCTCTCTCTCTCCTGGGGCCCAGTTTTGTTTCTAATCTATATAAATTACATCGATGTTGAACTAAATAATACTATTTCAAAGTTCGCTGATGACACAAAGATAGGAAAATCAGTATTAACCGAAGACAGAAATAAACTGCAATCTGATTCAAATGAAATAGTAGAGTGGTCGGAAAAATGGTAGATGCCATTCAATGTTGACAAATGCCAGGTCTTGCAAATAGGTAATAAACACAACAAATATAAATACAAGATGAAAGGCCAGCCAATCAAAACAAGTCCATTAGTTAAAAACCTGGCGGTTCTTATATCTGAACACCTAAAGACCTCAGATCAATGTGCAACAGCTGCGAATAAGGCCAATCGAGCAATGGATATATTAAGAGAAATTTTACTTATAAAAATGAGAACATTATAGTACCTTTATTTAAAATCATAGCGAGGCCGAATCTTGAATATGGCGTGCAATTTTGGTCTCTTATCTGAGCAAGGACATTGAGAAACTTGAGTCGGTGCAGCAGCGTAGAACGACACCGTTGATTCCGTCACTAAGAAATAAATCTTATCATGAAAAACTAAACAAATTAAATTTATTTTCACCTAAGAAAAGAAGATTGCAAGGTCAATTAATCGAGTGTTTGAAGATGCTAAATGGATTTGACAAAATTGATATAGATTCACTTTTCAAAATAGATAATAGTTCATTAACTCGGGAAATGGAATGAAATTAAAAACCAGGAGGGCGAATCTCGACGTGCCAAAGCACTTCTTCACCTACAGTGTGGTCATCGAGTGGAACACATTGCCTGATAAAGTGGTACAATATAAGACAATTGACACATTCAAAAGAAGTCTAGACATTCATTTTGAGGAGGTGGGAATAATATAGGTAAACAAAATAAATAAAAAAAACACACATAGGTTAAACATCAGTAGTTTATAATATTGAGCATCTTCGTTCTTTACTATACATTTCCCAGTGGATGCTTTTCTCATTCTGCTGGGGGACTTCTTAATTTCATGCCAACCAACGGTCGGAGGCAGAGGTGGGTGGGGAGAGAGCCTTCTTCTTTGCTATCCTTGCCTTCCACTTTGTAGCAAATTCTATTGTATCATTAAGTCCGGACTACCTAGTAGGGACCGCAAGGTATGTGTATCTATGTAACACACTCTCTCTCTCTCTCTCTATCTGTCTCTCTTTTTTTTTCCTCACCATTTTTCGGTCTCAATATTTTCCCAGGTCGGTGTATTCATACAGATTTTACACTCCGTTGTCTGGCCTTCCACACCAGAAGGGGAGAAGAAAGACCGAATAAACTGGAGCCAAAGCAGATTAGTGGACCTTGAAGGAAAATATTAATTTACGAAGTAAAGACAAAATATTAGCCTGGCAGATTATTTAAGGTTAGTCACACGTAACAGCAGTTTTGTTTGTGTGTTTGGCTTCACAGGAAATACTAGTTAATAAGCTAGTCAATAATGTTTCTGACAAACCATCACATTGAGCTGGACTTCACTGTGCGTCTTGACAATACTAAAAGGTTTGTATATAATAGTTAATGGGAAACTAGACCAGTATATATTTATTTTTAACTTTGACTAACTTTGAGCACCTTCAATTATTTATAAGTATACGATATAAACAGTGCTGAGCTAAATTTACATACTTGGAAAGATAATGCTGGGATACTATTTATTATGTGTGAGAAAGATGGTTATTATCCTTGCTGACCGAAGTTTGCCGAAATGGTGTGATCGTTATCGCCTGTGTGTCTGTTTTTTCAGCAGACGTTCAATAACTAATGGAACATTTTTAATGAAATTTCACCAAATAACAAAACAAACTTAATAAACAATGACATTGTGAAGTCTTTGGTCGATCTTCACGCTACTCACTATGAGACATGCTGGTTACCTAAGGAGTTCCTACAATCATTGATAATGATTTATTGGGGGTTCAGGTACTTACTCTTAATTTTAACTCAGGCAGTGCCGGTGATGTTCTTTTCATCTTATCCTGGACACTCTTAGACGATTGTATTCAGCTTAAGACTGTAGCATTTTATTTGTTAACCCGGCGAGCGCGCGCAGGGTGTAGTGAACACCACAGTTCTGGGCGGCAATATTAAGGGGACCGACCGGTTATTTAGGCTTAAAAAGCTCGAAATCCTGAAAATACCATTAGGTGTTTACTCATCAAGAGTCAACATCCCATCATAAGCCAGTGAAATGTTATTAGTGAAAACCCATTGGACATTGTTTTTTTTTATGTTTTCCAAACTTTTCCTGTAATTCTAAAAACGTTACATAGCAAACTTTGAAATTGACATGCTCAGTAACTACTGGTCGTACGAGGATCATACATATATAAATGGAAAGAGCGTAAAATACTCTACAAGCTCCCATATGCTTTATCTTCTACTCTGCCGTGTTCCTGTGTACAATATTGTAAAACAAAACAAAAAGTTAAAAATGTTCACCTAATTACCGTAGACTTTCACATGTTTTTCTCAAAATTGTTTTGTCGCACTTTGAGATCTTATAATAAATGTATTATTGGACCTATAGGAATGGTGTATATACCATTGGAAAGGAAATTAAAAACACTACATTATGTATAAAACTAATTTACTCTAGCCAACTTTGTTTGTTTGCCGCATCTTGTCACACTCGTAAAATTCTAAAAAATTATTTCAGCTTAATTCATAATCACCTAAGTCCAAAAATACACAAAATATATAAAACATTTGTTTATAGAAACTACAGACACACCTATTGTGAGTTGTTTAATCACATACAGCAGGTACTATAGGGATTTCTGTAGGAGTTATATGCGTCTTAGTAGTGCTATAGTGTTCAACCTTTTTTTTACCTAAATTGAAAGAAAAAAAGCAAAAAAAAAAAAAAAAAAAAAAAAAAATAGTTTTATGGTTACATACACCTGCGCCAAATTGCATTTACAGTACATTGAAAGTAAGACCTGGAAGTTAGTAAATAACCGGTCAGTCTCCATTCCTGTCTATAATCGTAATTTTACAATAAATATTGTTATTACTTATTCATATGTGCTTATTTTACCTATAATATGAAGATAGTAACCTGCAACAACAATAAAACAAGGAGGAATATCATTGGGATGGTCAAAATCGCGAATTGTTAGCAAGCGGTTCATTCATCAATTGTGAGCCAGCTGGCCTCACACCCTCTTCTCTCGAGGGTTGAAGCAGCACTGAGCTACTCCCTCACACTCTTTCAGTCTCTGCCTTATGTAACACACACATGACCACAGCCTAGGATCGGTTTGGGATGTTTACACAAAAATATACCAATGAATAAGGGAATAACAGGGACAATAGGTGATAATTGAAGGGGGGGGGGGGGGGTAGGAGGGGATGTGGAGAGTCATATGAGGTATAGAGAAAAAAAAATAACTTATTTTAAGTGCTACTGGGGCCTTTTAAAAGTTGTTTTTTAGGCCTTACCTCTTAAGAGGGTCCTCGCCCTTGCCCACAAAACCTCTTAAGAGTGTTCTTGCCGTTCCCGGGTTAAAGTCCTTCCTAAGCTGAATCAAATTATATAATTGTCGCCAGAAGATAATGAAAAGGACGTCACCTGTACTGCACAGATTAAAATGCAGTTGAATTGAATTTGGTGACTAATCAGTGGATATAATCATCCTATTGGCCAGCCAATTTCGACATTGTTCAGTCTATATCTAGGAAGCTATGCCTGTATAATTTATAATGAAAGAGAGAGAGATAATATAATGGCTACTCGACCCATATTGGTCACATACCAATGATAACGTGGATCAAAATGGTCGCTAGGCAAAAACTGATTGGAAACAAAAAATGCCTACTCATTTCAACCCATATTGGACCACATCAGCAATGGACCACCACCGTCCATCATATTCAACCACTTGGTCCATACTGGCCATGGACCAACACCTTCCATCATAATTATTCAACCACTTGGTCCATACTGGCCATGGACCATAACGGCCATGCACCAACACCTTCCATCATATTCAACCACTTGGTCCATACTGACCATGGACCATAACGGCCATGGACCAAAACGGAGTTGGACTAACAGGGTCACTCAGCCAATATTAACCTTAGCCATTCGACCACTTGGCTCCGACCATATCAGCAACAGACAAAATAGGTAGTACATAACACAATGGCCGCAGGTTCAGATGAATCTAGATGACACTCTGAATAAATTGTACTCATGGTGGAGAAATAAGCTGAACTGATCAATGAATGTAATGTTCATTTCCCACATACTTTGTTATGATAATTTAATGAAAATAAAACTAGCTAGAGTGTAGCTTAATGTGTTGGCAGCACTGTTGTGAAGAAATGGCATCATTTGGTAAAGAAGTGCATTGGTAACCAATATTATATTATATCTAACCCACACAATCCGAGCGACGCATGTGATGTGTCGGCAATATATGTAACGCTAAACCCCAGCGCCGCAGCACCTGCGTCAGCAATTTCGGCCTTATATACTCTTATCCTATGGTAGCTAGAGGCTTGAAGATGGTATGGGATATACCTTATGATGTTGCCGAACAGTGCCGGTACTCGGCAACCCACT
>JBAKBP010023315.1:0-37178 GCA_037953745.1 Lithodes maja
AACATCACCACTATCATGATCAACAACATTGCCTTTATTGTTATCACCATTATCACCATCGTCATCCGGAGTTAGTGCACTCTAGAACAAAGGCTTCCCCCAAACTTTTCCATGGTTGCTAGTTAGATATTAGACTGTTTCATCCCATCACGGCAAACTTTGGTCTCGTTCATTCATCAGTACTCCCCCCCCCCTCTCTCTCTCTCTCTCTCTCTCTCTCTCTCTCTCTCTCTCTCTCTCTCTCTCTCTCTCTCTCTCTCTCTCTCTCTCTCTCTCTCTCTGTATATTATATATATATATATATATACATACACAGTATATTTGCATTCATCTGTATGTATACATGCATGTGTGTTATATCCGTCTGTTAATTTCAAGTACCCTACTATACCTTTTTCTAACGAACCCCAAGGCCTTTGAGATAGTATCTTGCACTTGTAACCCCTACTGTATGTGTAAAGTGGCACCTTGTAGCGAGCCCCAAGGTCTGTGAGATAATAACTCCACCCCTGTAACCCCCTGTAACTTTCTTCCCATGACTTAGTTCTGTCTCCCTCCTTCATTTCCACCACCCCTCCCTAATCTTCCTCCCTTCCTCCCCTCTTCCCTTCTTTTCCTCGCCTACCCCTAAAAATCTTCTAATCTCTCCCTTTTTTCTGTTTCCCCATTGTTGAATCCTCATATTCCTCCCTCCCTACCTCTTCTCTTCCCTTCCTTTCCTCTCCTACCCCTAAATATCTTCTAATATTTCCATTTCCCTCATTTCCCCATTGTCCAATCCCCCTATTCCTCTGGCATATTGCTCCCTTCCTGCCACCCCTCTTCCCCTCCTTTTCCTTTCTCACTCTCTTGCCCATAAATATCTTCAAATGTTTCCTTTTCTCCCCATTACCCTACCCTTTTATTCCTTTCTAATCTTCCTTCATCCCCTCTTCTCGTATCTCCCTTTTCATATTTTTTCTTTCTCACTTCCTGAATCCGAACCTCTTCCTTTACTCTGATCTTCTCTTGTTGCGCCTAAGATTATTCCTCCATGCCCTGTATCCTCTCCAATCTTCCTTCCTCGCTACCTACCTCCTCTCTGCCCTTACTTTTATTCCTCATCCTCCAATTTATAAATCTACCTCTTCTCATGTTTAACTATTTTCCTTCTTGCTTCTATATTTCATTAAATATGTTTATTTTTTGTGTATGCCTCAATCTACCCTTACCTCCTTTATGCTTTCCTATATTCCTATACTGTCCCTAAATTTATTCCTTCCTTCATTATTATGTTGTCACTGTGTCTGTTTTTTGTTTTTTTTTTATTGTTTCATCCTTTACCCCAATGCCCTTAAATATCTACCCTCTCTCTAATCTTCCTCCCTTCCCTTTCCTTTCTCCCCCACCTGTCCCTAAATCTGTCCCCGTCTTCCGTTCTTCCTCCTGTTTATTTATCGTTTGCTTCCTATCTTTCAATCCCTTTCCACCCACTTCTCTCTCTCTTTCCTCCTTACCATACGCTTCCATCAGTTTCATTTCCCCTTGTTCCCGATAGTATTTAATCCCTTCGGTCGCCATTCTTCCCTCATTTATAACTCATTCCTCCCATTGCACCCCTCCCATCCCCTTTCCTTGTACACGTCAGTATTCCCAGCCCACAGTCATCTCCTGCCCCCTTATTCTCTTTTCCGGCAACCTTTCTTTCATCCTGTCACTTTCCACCCCTGTTTGTCTCATTCTCTCTCTTCCAACCCCCTCTCCTCTCTCTCTCTATGACGCTCCTCTCATTCCTTCTCCTGTAAATCTCTCCTCAGTCTCTCTCTTCTCACCCACTTTCCATTATCCCTATTCCCATCCCTTTCTCCCTTATTCTATTTCTTGCTTCTCTTCCCTTCGTATTGTTCCCCTCTCTCCTCCCCTCATAATTCTCCTTTCTTAACTCATAATCCAGTTTCTCTTCCCCTCATAATCCCCCTTCCCCTCATAATCCCCCTTCTCCTCATAATACCGCTTCTCTCTCTTCCCCTCATAATCCCGCTTCTCTCTCTTCCCCTCATAATCCCGCTTCTCTCTCCTCTCCCCTTCACCCTCTACCCTTATCTTCTTCCTACCTATTGCAATCTCCCCCCACCCCTTCTCTTCCCTCCCTCCCATGTCTCCTTTTACACCCCTTCTCTCTCTCTCTCTCTCTCTCTCTCTCTCTCTCTCTCTCTCTCTCTCTCTCTCTCCTCTCCCTCCCCCCCCCCCCCCCAATCACCCCCTTCTCTCCTTCCCTCTTCCTCCCCACCCCCCGATTATCCTTCTTTCCTTCTTATCCCTCCATCCCATGCCTCCGTTTTTCATCTCTTTTCCCTCCTCCCCTTCCTCCCCCTCCCCCTCCCCCTCCCGTCCTTTCCCCTCCCCCTGTTCCTCCAAGGTCACATAACCAGCTCATCGCCCCCTAAGAGTGAGGGGACGGGAGCAGACAAAGGAGAGAGAGAGTGAGTGAGTGAGTTAAAAATATAAAGAATATCCTGAATATAATAATAGATAGTACAGATTAAACTGTGAAGTGGGAAGGAGAATGCAGAAACGTATAAATTCATAAGCAAATTGGACGTAGCTAACAAGGGGAAATTTACTGGAAAATGTAGACAGAGAAGCAAATGAATTAAGAAATAAAGCAATAAGTGGAAAATATAATTGAATGGCGGAAAATTGGATGACAACTGAATTGGAATAAATGACGCAAAGCATTAGCGTTTCCTCAATCCATGGAGCTTGTATTGAATGGCGAATAAGGAAATTAGAAGAGTATGGAAAAGAGGAGAGACGAGAAAATCGGAAGAAAAAAAAATTGACAAGTAAAGTAAGCAATGCAATTTATAGATTGAGGTAATCAGGAGTGGAGTATATAGTAAAGATAGAGTTGATGGTAACAAACCAAGAGAGTGAGAGAGAGTGAGTGAGTGAGTCTCATGTTTCCTGAAGGCCTACCATCAAGTTAACCAAGTGCTCTTACCTAATCATTTATCCTAACTTTACTTTGTCTAACTTATTCCAGTTTCTGCTTGTGTAACTTCCCTTAATTTAACTAAACTTTGTTCTACATATTCTAATTATTGTCCCCTGACTAGAATAAAGGTTTTAAGTTTAACATACCTTATTTCCTATAATAGTGTTCAATGTCGTACCACACTATACCATACATAACGCCCCATACCCTACCATACATAACGCCCCATACCCTACCATACATAACGCCCCATACCCTACCATACATAACGCCCCATACCCTACCATACATAACGCCCCATACCCTACCATACATAACGCCCCATACCCTACCATACATAACGCCCCATACCCTACCATACATAACGCCCCATACCCTACCATACATAACGCCCCATACCCTACCATACATAACGCCCCATACCCTACCATACATAACGCCCCCATACCCTACCATACATAACGCCCCATACCCTACCTTACCATACCATAACATTGCGGACCATTATTACTATACCATAACATTGCGGACCATTATTACCATACCATAACATTGCGGACCATTATTACTATACCATAACATTGCGGACCATTATTACTATACCATAACATTGCGGACCATTATTACTATACCATAACATTGCGGACCATTATTACTATACCATAACATTGCGGACCATTATTACTATACCATAACATTGCGGACCATTATTACTATACCATAACATTGCGGACCATTATTACTATACCATAACATTGCGGACCATTATTACTATACCATAACATTGCGGACCATTATTACTATACCATAACATTGCGGACCATTATTACCATAACATTGCGGACCATTATTACTATACCATAACATTGCGGACCATTATTACTATACCATAACATTGCGGACCATTATTACCATAACATTGCGGACCATTATTACTATACCATAACATTGCGGACCATTATTACCATACCATAACATTGCGGACCATTATTACTATACCATAACATTGCGGACCATTATTACCATACCATAACATTGCGGACCATTATTACCATACCATAACATTGCGGACCATTATTACCATACCATAACATTGCGGACCATTATTACTATACCATAACATATCACATTATCCTAAATTACGGGGAGACGGGGCGTTTTTATGGTCCCCCTTCTCCCTCACGTTTAGCCCCATCAGTTTTCAGATTTTAAGACATTCGGCCCATTAGTTTGGCGATTTTAACACCTTTCACCAGATTTCGTCAATTTGCAGACCTTTCGTGCCATTTAGGTGTCGATTTTTTCCTGGCGAGCTATTGTGAGTCAGTAATTTTAAGAGGAACCGGCCTTGTACATATTTCGGCCCGGGCAAATTTTTCTACCGAAAATGTGCAAATTTATCTTGAAGGAGAATTGGGGAGGGGGGGGGGGGGTCTAAGCTTGATGGAGGTATAGCGAGGACACACACTAAAAAAAAAACCCAGCCACTATAACACCCTAGCATAGACTGCATGTAGTAATGTATGTAATAGGAATATATATTTGTTAAATGGAAACAAAGAGAGCGAAAGTGTGGAAAGGTATGCATTATTATTATTATTATTATTATTATTATTTTTTTTTTTTTTTTTTTTTTTTTTTTTTTTTTTTCCATGCCCTCTCGGGCATAGGCTGAGAGCCTTTACACTATACCGCTGAACACGGTGAGGCCCGTGAGGTCTTGTTCCAGTCTAGGGAGTGAGACATGCTAAGCACCCCGGCTCGAAGCAACTCCCATCTCTGAAGCCGCTTCGCCTCTGCGCTTCACAGTCTCATCACCCACACTCGGACCCTCACTCTCAGAACGCCACCTATCGAGCAATTAACTCACTAGGCATTGCCCCCCTGTAACATATTTTGAATATGGGAATATTCATACAATGCTATTTAATCAGAGAACAATGAGGGTATTTTTCTTGGCATTTCGGTGTGCTGTGGTAATGCACTGAAACTAGGTACAGCAATAATATCTTCCCATTGACATATTGGGATTCGAACCCGGGTCCATTGGATTACCAGTCCAGTGGCAAGACCACTCTGCCACACCTCCCCCTTTCACGCTTATTACGCAATTTTGAGCCTATTAGGGATACTTTAAAGCCTTTGTTACCATCAGGGGTATTTAGAAACCTTTAATTTAGTTACTTCAACCTCTGCAGTTGTCTTTGAGTTAGCTGTGGGCAGACAACTAATTTTGGAGAGGTAATTATAAGAGTGAGAGAACTCTATTTCTTATTGCTAATCTGGCAACCTCTGCGTCATAAAAGCGTGAAAGAGTTATTAGGAATGTGTATTGTGAAAACGTAATGTAAATACCTATTATTAACATCATTGTTTATTATCTTGCGAAGGAGAATACGCCATTCATAATGCAAATTGTATCCATCAGAGAGAGAGAGAGAGATAGATAGAGAATAGATTTTTTTGATAACATATCTCGTTTCACTTGTTTAGGAAAACTAGGCGATACAGAAATTTAAATGTGTTTGTTTGTTTGTTTTATATTCGGTTATTATTTTGTCATTTAACTGCAAGAAATAATGGTCCTAATCTTAATAAATTTGTCTGGTGCCCTAGGCGATAAAAAGTGAATATGTATAAAGTGTAGTATAGCCATAGTTAATACCGCAGTGTATATTGATCCAGGCAGGTGTGTTGGTGGCAGGACAGGTGTGGAGATATGAGGAGTTAACCCTTTCTATCAGGCGCTGCTTTTTTATGGTTGATCTTGTCTACCACCAGATGATGTTAGCCAGGTTAATATCGATCTATGGCAATCAATTAACCTTTTAATATTTGTCAGGTCCTTCCTAAATTGAACAAAATCGTCTGAGGGTAACAGTAATGAAACACTATTGGCGTCATCTGATTAAATGGGTTAATGGACAAGCGTTACAGCAAGGCAGATGTTCTATCTATCTATTGCCGGACGCCTTACTCCCCTTACGAGGGTGGCCATACACAGAATGCCCCCAAGCGGACCTATTCCCTGTGAGAGGGACAACCCGAGCCAGTTTAGTGAAGGACTCACAGGATTGACCACTCAATTTAGGATCCGTCCGACTCCGAGGCCCTCTGTGTATCTTGTTAGCACTATTTTTCTACAGTGATGTTCCGCTAATCCATCCACTAACCTGCCTTACCCTTAGGTAAGCAGTACGGATTTGTATCAGGTTTACTCCCCTAGACAGGTTGCCAACCAAGGCTGACGAGTCCCATCCACTCGGATTTGTATAAGGTTGTCTCCCTTAGATGAGTTGCCGACCAAGGCTAACGAGTCCCATTCACCCAGAAGATAAGGCTGATGTTCTCTCCGGTAATATATTTATACATGCACCGAGTCCCTTGGTACGTCTGTTGCATTTCTTTCTTTCATCTGTTCAACTTTGTGAATTAATCAACGCGGTCACAGGAGAGGACGTAGTTGGGAAGCTTTTGTTTTTGTGAGTAGGACAGATGAATGTTTGTTTTACATGTGTGTTTACATATATATGCATACAGTATACATATATATATTTTTGTTCGCGTGTACTATTGCCAAAACACAAACCTGGTACAAGTGCTATGAACGGCTGATAAGATTAAATGCTCACAGGTGTAGTTATATATTTGTTTAAGAGATAATAAATAGAGGAAGGAACAAATATGCTATGGTGAGCGTTATATTTTCGTAGAAGTGTGTATATGGAAGACATGGTTTCGTTGTATATAAGAACATAAGAACATAAGAAAATGGGAGTCTGCAGAAAGCCGATTGGCCTAAGCAAGGCAGATCCCTGTCCCACACAACCCCAATTACAAAGCCCAATTATAGGCTCAACACTCTAATACCCTGAGGATCATCTTACCAAAACGGTTAGAGATTAACGCAGGATTACGGGGGTCTGCAGAGCGCTGATTGGCCCAACCCTGCTGATCCCCCTTCACACCCAACCCTTCTCGTCCATATGCTTATCCAATTTTATCTTAAAGCTCCCTATCGTTTTTAATCCCACTATAGCACTTGGTAGTCCATTCCACCCATCTACAACTCTGTTACCAAACCAATATTTGCCTATATCTTTTCTGAAACGAAATTTATCTAATTTGAAACCATTGGTACGAGTTCTTTCGCTATCACTGAGCTTTAGTACATTTGTCATGTCCCCTTTGTTAATCCCACTAACCCACTTGAACACCTCTATCATATCCCCTCTAACTCTGCGTCTCTCTAACGAATGTAAGCCTAATTTCTTCAACCTTTCTTTATACGGAAGATTTCTAATATTATGGATCATTTTTGTCATTCTACGTTGTACTCTCTCCAATGAATCTATGTCCATTCTGTAATAAGGACACCAAAATTGAACAGCATAATCCATATGGGGTCTCACTAATGACAAGTAAAGTTTTAAGATAACATCAGCAGTTCTGTTACTCACACTCCTTGAGATGAACCCGAGAATCCTGTTTGCCTTGTTTCGAACGCTTATACACTGTTGTCTAGGCTTCAAATCATTGCTAACAAACACACCTAGATCTTTCTCACAATTCGAGTTTTCTAATTCCACATTAGCTAGTTTATATTTAACATTTGTATGCATCTTCCCTATCTTTAATACCTTGCATTTGTCAATGTTAAACTTCATCTGCCAATTTACTGACCATTCGTGTAAGGTATCTAGATCCCTTTGGAGGCACTCTATATCTCTATCTGAATCAATTGTTCTTCCCATTTTGGTATCGTCTGCAAATTTACTTATCCTACTAGTTATACCTAAATCAAGGTCATTTATGTATATAACAAACAACAGAGGACCTAATACAGATCCCTGGGGGACACCACTTTTGACTGCTCCCCATTCTGACTTCGTACCATTTATGCTGACTCTCTGCTTCCTACCAATTAGCCATGACCTAATCCATCCCAACAACGCCCCACCTATTCCATGCGCCTCAACCTTTTTCATTAATCTCTCATGGGGGACTCTGTCGAAAGCTTTACTGAAATCTAAATATATTATATCATATGACTTGTCATTATCTACTGCTTCATATACCTCTGAGAAAAAACTAAGCAAATTAGTAAGGCAAGAACGTCCCTGAGTGAATCCATGCTGAGAAGAATTTATTAAATTAAATGTATCTAAGTGGTTTCTAATTTTACTAGCAATAATTGACTCTAGTAGCTTTCCTATGATTGATGTAAGACTAATGGGACGGTAATTGGATGCTATTGATTTGTCACCTTTTTTGAAGATCGGAACTACGTTTGCAAGCTTCCAAGCTTCTGGAACTATACCTGTCTCCAATGACTTGTTAAATAAAAATGTTAATGGGTAACTTAACTCATCCCTACATTCTTTAATACTCTAGCATATACCTCATCAGGACCAGGCGATTTATGAGGTTTCAGTCTGTCAATTTCCTTAAGCACATCATTTCTACTTATAGTAACCGTACTTAACCTATTTTCTATACTATCGCTATATATATACCTTACGGACTTCTGGAAACTGTGCCAAATTTTCATTAGTGAAAACGGAAAGAAATTGACTATTTAATGTACTGCACATTTCTAAATCATTTTCTGTCATTTCTCCTATCGAAGTTTTAAGGGGACCAATTACATCTCTAACCTTGGATTTATATAGTTGGTAAAAAGCTTTAGGATTATTTTTTGAGTCATTGGCAACCTTAATTTCATAATTTCTTTTTTCTTTCCTAATATCCTTTTTTACCTGTCTTGATAGGCCCCATTAATTGCTCTTTCCATTCACATATGCATAGCCTACGTGAGTTGCAGTTGGGATGTGTGTACATGCTTAGATTGATATGCAGGATTCGAAGTTGCATAATAAATCGTAGGCAGTGTCCACCATTCTTTAACTGTCTTCGTGGTGCGATGCATAAGGTGTTGATTTTCGGTGTGAGCATCCTGGATTCGAATCCACGGACTGCCACATGTGTTTGTAAATTTCATTAATCGATTTTAGGAGTATAGTTGGTTGTTGGAAGGAACATAATAATTGATATTGGTTCAGGGGAAATTTATCGAGAGGACTTCCCTAGTGGTTAAGGCCCCATTAATTGCTCTTTCCATTCACATATGCATAGCCTACGTGAGTTGCAGTTGGGATGTGTGTACATGCTTAGATTGATATGCAGGATTCGAAGTTGCATAATAAATCGTAGGCAGTGTCCACCATTCTTTAACTGTCTTCGTGGTGCGATGCATAAGGTGTTGATTTTCGGTGTGAGCATCCTGGATTCGAATCCACGGACTGCCACATGTGTTTGTAAATTTCATTAATCGATTTTAGGAGTATAGTTGGTTGTTGGAAGGAACATAATAATTGATATTGGTTCAGGGGTAATTTATCGAGAGGACTTCCCTAGTGGTTAAGGCCCCATTAATTGCTCTTTCCATTCACATATGCATAGCCTACGTGAGTTGCAGTTGGGATGTGTGTACATGCTTAGATTGATATGCAGGATTCGAAGTTGCATAATAAATCGTAGGCAGTGTCCACCATTCTTTAACTGTCTTCGTGGTGCGATGCATAAGGTGTTGATTTTCGGTGTGAGCATCCTGGATTCGAATCCACGGACTGCCACATGTGTTTGTAAATTTCATTAATCGATTTTAGGAGTATAGTTGGTTGTTGGAAGGAACATAATAATTGATAGATTCTGATAGTAAGCAAGTAGGTGAATTTCGCCTTTTCTAATTTTTCTATATATTCCTCTCTTTTGTCCTAGAAGATCTAATAGTCTATTATTCATCCATTTGGGTTGGTTCTGTGTTGATCTAAATTTTCTTTTGGGGATGTATTTATTTTGTGCATTGAATACTGACTTGATAAAATTATCGTATGTATCTACCAAGGTTGACGTCTCTTCCTGACTTACGATGACAGGTGCCTGAGAAGGGGTACACTCATTTGGACACCTGGATCGACTTAATTTTTTTACCATAGGGTCCGCTAATAGGGCTCTTCTTAACCCACCATAATTGGCTTTTCTAAAGTCAGGTATTAATGTTGTATTCTCTCTGGTATTACCTTTCCATTGTATATTAAAATACACAGAATTGTGGTCACTATTTCCTAGGTGGTCCCCTATCTCTACATTATTTACCATATGTTCATTGTTACTGAAAACTAAATCGAAAATATTATTACCTCTAGTCGGCGTATCTATGAATATATTATATATTTTTTTATTTTTTTATTTAGTTATTTTATTGTATTTGCTTAATGTATTTGTTCATAAAGCAAATATTTGGAAAGACAGATACCATTTGGTCTGCTCGTAGTTGCTTGGTATGTACTGAAGGTGTGTGTTTGTAAAGTAAGTGGGTTCTTTTAGGATAAGTAAGGATGCAGGATACATGTTTGGCAGGACATGTGTGTTGTAGTAGGACATGTGCACTTTGGTAGAACAAGTGTGTGTTTATAAGCCATGTTGGAAGCCCGTGTAGGTTGTGGTACTACAGGTGTGTGACAAGACATGTGTAGGAGGAATGTAGAGTAGGGCAAGTGTATTACAAGACAGGGCACATGTATGATCACAGGGGTACAGGTAGAAGTGAGAATGTAGAGCAAGACAGGTGTATTACAAGACAGGACAGTAGGGCAGATGTATGATGACAGGGGTACAGGTAGAAGTAGGAAATTTTGAAATATTGCAGGGCAAGGGTGGGTAGCCTGTTGTTGGCTATAAAGCAGGTCTGCAGTGGATCGATGCATAGGATGATGATTTGATGTTGATGATTGTGATATTTTTTTATGATGATTTGATGTTGATAATTGGTGGTGATTTGATGATAATTGATGTATGGGCATAGCAGGTCTGGTTGCTATACAAACATGAGGAAGGCTTGTTGGTGTACAGTCAGAACGCTCAATCAGTAAATAACATAATATCCTAAAAACATAAATAACAAAATGTCCAGTATATAGTATATAACGCCCCATTTAAGGGGGTGAGCTTAGCTAAATCACCGTATGTTAGGTTTGATTATGGCAAGGCCAAAGGGACATTAGGACGAATTAGAGTTATAAAGGACACCAAATTAATGGAAGGTGAGTAGGAGAGTCAGGCTGATTTAAAGCTTTAGCAGGTGTTTCATGTACAGTATATAAGTAATGTATTGTTTTGTTTTGTTTTTATCTGGTATAAAAACAAATCAAAATCTTACTTCTGTGAATATCTAAACGCTGAAATGAGATTTTGATAGACACGTTCATAGATAATTTAAAACATTAGCTTAAATGCCATACCACACAAACATAGCAGAGTAAGTGCTTATTTATCTTATTAGAGAAACGACAGAGTTTTATGGGCGACTGAACATTTATGCTGTTATGCTAAAGACTATGACAGAATACATGAAACAGTTGTAACTGAAGAACGTGCGTAGGAGTTTAGGCAGATGCAACTTGGGCAGATAGGAAGGCAAAACAGGTGTCTAATATGGCTCTGAGTGAGCGGAACACCTGTGCAAGAGCTATTTCCGGCCCAACAAGTGAGGACGAGAACAGCTGTGAAAAGCAGACATCTGTTGATAGTGTGTGAAAACCTCTTTTTAAATGGTTCACTTCTATAAATAAGAATTAGAAGGTGAAAAGGCTAGATCATAAATTTATGTTCTATCTATCTATCTATTGCCTGACGCTGTGATCCCCGAAGGGGTGGCCACGAACGAACCGCCCCCATGCACCTCTGTCCCCAGTCAGTCGACGCCCCTCCCCCCAACCAGCACAGCCTTCGTTCATGTACTTCCTCACTCCATCCTGTCACCTCTCATTCGGTCTACCTCTCCCTCTCTGTCCCTCCACCTCGCTCTCGTACACCCTCTTAGTCATTCTCTCGCTTTCCATACGTTCCATATGGCCGAACCATCTCAAGTTGTTCCTTTTCACACTTTCCAGCACATCTACCTCCACACCACACCTTCTTACTTCCTCATTAGTCTGTCTATCCCTCCATGTAACTCCGCACGCACTCCTTAAGTAATTCATTTCCACTGCTCTCACTCTTGGTCTGAGTCTCTCAACCAACGTCCATGCTTCGCTTCCGTAAGTCAGTGTCGGGATTACCACACTGTCATGCAAGGACTTCTTCACTTCCATACTGACCACCCTATTTCTTGTTACTGCTTTTAGCGTTCCTACAACCCTCTTCCCCTGTTGTACCCTCTCCCGCACTTCTTCATTCATAGTCCCATCTTTACTCAACACACTGCCCAGATACTTAAAAGAGTTGACGATCTCCATAGCCTGACCGTTCAGCTTCACCTCACACTCTGTGACTTCACCCCTTTCGAAGGCCATAACCTTGCTCTTCCCCGCATTTACCTTCAAATTCCGTTTTTCGCACACTGTTCCAAACTCATTTACCAGACCCTGCAACTCCCATTCATTATCACTCATCAGAACTGTATCATCCGCAAACAGCAGTATAGGTAGCTTCCACTCAATTCCCTCCCTTTTCAGTGATACACCAACATCCACTGCTCTTGATAGTATTTCTTTCATGACTCCATCCATATATACAGTAAACAACCACGGGGACATCACACACCCCTGTTTCAAAATGTATGTTAAGGGAGGTATTTGTTTTTGTCTGGCTCCCTTCTCCCTCATGTTTAGCCCCATCATTCTTGAGAAGTTAAGATGTTTGCCCCATTAGTTTGGCAATTTTAAGGCCTTTAGCCCCATTTTGTTGCCAATTTTAAGACCTTTCGTTTCATTTAGTTTTTTTTTTTCTGGCGAGCGGTAGAGAGCCTGTAATTTGTTGATGAATCGGCCTTCGATCAGGACACTTTATTTTTACCGAAAAATTTACAAATTTATCTCGAAAGGGGGTCTTGGGAATATTTTATTAATACTTGATAGGGGTCTAGGGAGTATATAACAATAAGAAAACTAATTATAACATTAGAACAACCCCACCTTAAGTGATTCAGTTGTATAGAAATGTTTATAATACATGTGAGACTGCTAGATCACAATACTCCATTTATCTCGTTATCTCGTTCAGTTTTATAGAAATGGTTTGAATACATGTGAGACTGCTAGATCACAATACTTCACTTGTCTTGTCTCTTTACAAGGGGCTCGGTTCTGTAGAGGTGTTTATAATATTGGTGTATTGTTAATGGGAAGCATCAGGTGTTTGTGAGGAGCAGGTAAGAGGGAAGTGAGAGGTGTGTAGGGGAAGGCCTGGGAATGGTAGACAATAGGGAATGTTTGTGTACTTACTCTAGTTGTACTTACTCTAGTTGTATTGCGGGAGTGAGCATGCTCGTTATTTCCCGCCTCCTATATGTGTAGGTGTTATATGTATCGTTGGAATGGCTGTGGATGTGTGTGTAGTCTGTATTTTAGCCAATTGGCGACATCGGAAACGAAGGCTTAGGGTGGATCTGTATGGTACCATTCTCACTATAGACGGTACCGTCTCGCCCGAAGGCTTAGGTAGCCATCAGCTTAGGTGAACCATATGATACCCATCTCGCCTTGTACCATTTTTGCCAACCCCAGATGGGACGTCACAACGTCGTCCACTTATTCCAGGTACCTATTTACAGCTAGGTGAACTGAGGCTAACACATGAAAGGAGACAAGCCCAATTTGTCTCCGCCCGGCCGGGAATTGAACCCCCGACCCCTCGTGTGTGAGACGAGAGCTCTACCTACTAGGCTACGGGCTGTGTGTGTCTGTGTGTCTGTGTGTGAGGAGCTGGTAAGGGGAAGGTGAGAGGTGTGTAGAGGAAGGCCTGGGATTGGTAGACAATAGGGAATGTTGTGTGTGTGTGTATGTGAGGAGCTGGTAAGGGGAAGGTGAGAGGTGTGGAGGGGAAGGCCTGGGAATGGTAGACAATAGGGAATGTTGTGTGTGTGTGTATGTGAGGAGCTGGTAAGGGGAAGGTGAGAGGTGTGGAGGGGAAGGCCTGGGAATGGTAGACAATAGGGAATGTTGTGTGTGTGTGTGTATGTGAGGAGCTGGTAAGGGGAAGGTGAGAGGTGTGTAGGGGAAGGCCTGGGAATGGTAGACAATAGGGAATGTTTGTGTCTGTGTGTGAGGAGCTGGTAAGGGGAAGGTGAGAGGTGTGTAGAGGAAGGCCTGGGAATGGTAGACAATAGGGAATGTTGTGTGTGTGTGTATGTGAGGAGCTGGTAAGGGGAAGGTGAGAGGTGTGTAGAGGAAGGCCTGGGAATGGTAGACAATAGGGAATGTTGTGTGTGTGTGTATGTGAGGAGCTGGTAAGGGGAAGGTGAGAGGTGTGGAGGGGAAGGCCTGGGAATGGTAGACAATAGGGAATGTTGTGTGTATGTGAGGAGCTGGTAAGGGGAAGGTGAGAGGTGTGGAGGGGAATGCCTGGGAATGGTAGACAATAGGGAATGTTGTGTGTCTGTGTGTGTATGTGAGGTGCTGGTAAGGGGAAGGTGAGAGGTGTGTAAGGTAAGGCCTGAGAATGGTAGACAATAGTGAATGTGTGTGTGTGTGTGTGTGTGTGTGTGTGTGTGTGTGTGTGTGTGTGTGTGTGTGTGTGTGTGAGGAGCAGGTAAGGGGGAGGTGAGAGGTGTGTAGGGTAAGGCCTGGGAATGGTGGACAATGGGGAATGTTGTATGTGTGTGCGTGTGTGACTGGGATAGTTATAAGGAGTTACAAGGAATAGTGTGTATCTCAAAGACCTTGTAGTCCTTTCCGGTGTGTTTGTGTGTGTGTGTGTGTGTGTGTCTGTGTGTGTGAGAGAGAGTACAAAGGAGTACAAAGGAGTACAAAGGAAATCAAGCAACAACAGGTCTAGTGACCCTTCTAGGCTGCTTGTCCTCCAAAACACTGAGGATCAAGTGTCCAAACAGTGGTTTAGAGTGGGTAAGGGAACATTGGAAAGGGAACTACTGCCCTAGAACTAATGTCCGTGGCAGGATTAGGAAGTTAGTAGGGGACAGATGGGTTAGTAACTGAGGGGGGTATACAATAAAGTTATTCATTTACAAACGCAGTCAGTCGTGGGTTTGATGCGAGATATTTGTCTAAGCGGAGTTTAAATGAATCAACGGTGCTGCAGTCTATAACGTCTCGGGGAAGCCCATTCCACAAGTTGACAACTCGATTGAAGAAGAAATTCTTAGATTCGTGTGAGTTAAAAGATTTACCAATAATTTTGCAACCGTTTCCCCGCGTGTAATTAGATTGGTCGATAGTGAAGTACTTACTACAGTTCATATTGTCGATGCCTTTGATGATTTTGAACACTTGAATTAAGTCGCCTCTTAATCTGCGCTGGGTTAAAGGAAATAGATTTAATTCTCTAAGACGCTCTTCGTATGGTTTGTTCTTTAGGCTAGGTATCATTTTGGTAACTCTACGTTGAACTCGTTCTAGCTTGTTTATATCTTTTTGGTAATAAGGGCACCAGGATTGAACGCAGTATTCCAGAAGAGGGCGGACTAAGGAATTGTAAAGGGTTAGGATAACATCTTTGGATTTATGCTCAAATGACCTGCCTATAAAGCCAATTATTTTGTTTGCCTTCTTAACAACTTCTGAACATTGTTGACTCGGTTTTAGGTTACTCGATATTGTTACTCCCAGATCGGTTTCTTTGTTTACATTCTTAAGCTGAGTGCCATTCATCGAATAGTTTGCTTTCTCATTTAGGTATCCGATATGTAGTACTTTACATTTATCCGCATTGAAACTCATTTGCCAAATTTGGGCCCAACATGACAATTTATCTAGATTGTGTTGCATATCGTCAACTTGTTCTTTTGAGAGTACGCTATTTGCAATTTTTGTATCGTCAGCAAATTTCGAGACTGTACAGGTGAGACCCTCATCTATGTCGTTGATGTAAATTAGAAAGAGAATTGGTCCTAGTACCGATCCCTGGGGTACCCCACTACTTACATTGGTCCATTTAGATGCCTTACCGTTTATGACTACTCTTTGCTTTCTGTCGCTGAGCCAATTTTCTATCCATTTCAACACACCGTCTTGTATTCCATGCGCTTTTAGTTTTAGCAGTAATCGTTTGTGGGGAACTTTGTCAAAGGCCTTTTGAAAATCAAGGTATATAATATCTACAGCTTTACTCTCATCGTAGAGGTTGAAGATATCGTGGAAGAAGTCTAAGAGGTTTGTTAAACAGGAACGTTTTTTACGAAAGCCGTGTTGAGTATCTTTAGGTAAGTTATTTGCCTCTAAGTGATTTACGAGTCTGTCTCTTATGACCGTTTCTAGCATTTTACATACAATTGAGGTTAAGCTAATTGGACGATAGTTACTGGGTAGGGATTTGCTGCCTTTTTTGAATATCGGTGTTACGTTGGCTAGCTTCCACTGATCAGGCATAGTCCCAGACTGCAAGGATTCATTGAATAGCAATGTCAGTGGTTTGGAGAGCTCATCCTTAGCTTCCTTTAGAACTCTAGGTGAGATTGTATCAGGTCCAGGCGTTTTATTTACCTTGAGTTTATCTAAACAATTCAATACTTCTCTCTCTGTAACGGTGATATTGCTTAGAACATCTGAATTATCAATCTGAATCGGCGATGGTGTAGGGATATCACTGAGGTCTTCGGTTGTAAAAACTGATGCAAAGCAGGTATTGAGGGCATTACTCATTTGTACTTCGTCTTTGGTGTATTCTCCATTTTCATCGACTAACGGTCCAACAGTTGAAGTAACTACTTTTTTCTTTCTGATATAACTATAGAATTCTTTCGGGTTTGTTTTACTTTGATTCGCAACATGTAACTCCAGGGTCTTTTTACTTTGCTTAACCCTTGGTTCCCGGATGACCTCATGTACGCCCATAAAAAAGCATGTAACAGGTACCCGGAAGGCCTCTTATGCACCCACGACGTCACAGCCTGTGAGCTTGCTGTGCGAGGCGTCGGTCCGACGCATGTAAACAACAGCCGGCTGGACCGACGCTCCGCATCTCCGGCCACAAGAAGGAGAGCGTCGCTTGTTCTTGTGTGCCTGTATGTTGTTGTTCAGTATCGAAAAGTGGTGTAAAGTGGCTGGTTTGGCCATAAAGTTATCTCCAATGAAATCATCATCACAGCTCACCCAGTTGACTTAGAGAGCTCTACTTAATGCCATTTTACAGGTAAATAACACAGCTACGCTTGGGGATGCGCGGGAATGCGGTAAGCAGTCTGATTAACGAATATACGGTAGCCTAGCCTAGACGTTTTTCGGCCAAAACACCCGGGTTTCGAGGAATATATATATAATACATAGCCGGGGCTGGAGGGTTAATTAACTTTTTGGCTTTGCGTCGTAGCTCTACAAATTTCACCCGTTCTTCGTCATTTTGTGAGGATTTTAATCTATCATTAGCAAATTTTTTTAGCAAGCAGACAGTCTGAAATATCTTTATTCCACCATTTGGGCTTATCATATTGGCCTGGACGCCGTATTTTCGATGGTATGCAGTCTTGCACTGCCTTAAGGTAAGTGGTTGTGAAACACTCCCAAGATGTATTTATGTCGTTATTGTTAGTCAGAAAGCTCCAGTCAGTTTCTTTAAGTTTTGATTTAAGTTTATGAAAATTTGCTTTCTTGAAATTAGGGACTTTCTCAATGCTGCTATTTGATTTGTTACTAGTAAACTTTAAAGTGAAAGTTATCGTACGATGGTCGCTGTTACTGAATTCATCACCAACATTCAAATTCTCTATTAATTCTTCTTTTGTTGCGAGTACAAGGTCAAGCACATTATTACCACGGGTCGGAGATTGTACAAATTGAAAAAGTGAACTCTCTTGCAAGTTAGCATAGAGGTCGTGTCCAGAGTGTGAAGTAAGAATATCGCCCCATTTAGTCACGGGTAAGTTGAAATCGCCAAGAATTACGGTATCTTGTATGTTAGTTATTTCTGCAATTTGTTCATAAATGTCACTGTCAGTTTGCACTGATTGAGATGGGGGTCTGTATAATAAAGCTAGTGTTATTTTAGTTCCTCGTTTATTATTTAATAGTACGTAAGATATGTCTATATTCGCAATTTGAGGTTTTGACATTAAGACGGGATTAAGACTTTCCTTTATAAAAAACAGAACTCCTCCTCCATTTCTATTGATCCGACTTTTCTCAAACATTGTATAACCAGGAAGCGTATATTCGGCTAAAAAGTCTCTGTCTTCCGTATTTAACCAAGATCCTGTAATGCCGATTATATCATAATGTTCTGTAAACACGATTTCCTCTTGATCTGAAAATTTATTGCGTATGCTACGAGCATTTACATAAAACACCTTAAGAGTATTAGAGTTGGATGTTACTGATTGTGCGTTGTCTGAATTTTCAGTTCGTATTTGACTTACACTACCCTGTCTTGGGTCTGGTTGACCCCGTTTTTTGAACGGAAATCCTTGACTGCATCGTTCAGCAGACGACCAAGACGTGCAGCTCCTACTTCATTGAGATGTACACCATCTCCTGAAAACAAAGATTTATCATAGTAAAAATTATCCCACGTGTCGACAAAGCCGATGTTCTCCTCCCTGCAGAGTTAGGCTAGTCGGCGATTTGTACTGGTAGCTATGTTGTAGAATCGGTTTTCTACATCAATCCGGGGAACAATTCCTGAAATTAAGATTCTATTAGATTTTTCCTTGAAGGACCTGATCAGCCGCCGGTACTTGCAAAGTAGTTCCTCTGACCGCGTCCGTTGGACATCGTTAGATCCAACGTGGATGATGTACGTAGTGCTTGCGGGGGCGAGCCTGGAAACCTCTTCCAGAGCCGCAACAATGTCGTCCACGCCGCCACCTGGGATACAGAATCGCTTTCTGGTCCTGGGTGCCCTGGCGCAGAACTCGGTTAGTTGGCCACGGACCATGGAGTCGCCCACAAGCCGAACTTCTTCCGTTTCCTCTTCCTCGTCAATAGCCAGAATTTTGAAGCGGTTTTGGCATGTTGTCGGGATGACCTTCCTGGTACTGGTACTGGGATGGACATTGTTTCTCACTAACTGAAAGTTGTCCTGGGGGGGAGTGAGAGTAGAGTCATTATTATTATCTGCAACATCTAAGGTAGCTGCTGGTGTGGGTACCGGTACTGTATGCACTGGAATGGCGGTTGACATAGTAGTGGTTTCTTGGGCCGAGGGCACTCCTACGTTGAGTGTGGCAAATTCTTGAAGGGATTCAAGCTTCGTAGTCAGGGCATCGATCTTGCGGTGAGCTGCATTCAATTCATCCGCAATCTTCTCTCGGAGCTGGCAAAATCTACAAATTTGGACATCAGTATCAACAAACATGGTAGGGCCAAATTTACCGGAACAACTCGTGCAGGTTCGTTGCGGCGCCATGACGATATAATCACAATATGCCTGAAAATCACACAAATTTATGTTAGCAAAATGGTACAATTAAAGCCTGAAAATCACAAAAAATGTATGTTAGCAATGTGATACAATTAATTCCTGAAAATCACAATTTTTTTTGTTAGCAATATGATAAAATTAATATGCCTGTAAATCACAAAAAATATGTTAGCAATAGAACACAATTTATGCCTGAAAAAAACAAAACATTATGTTAGCAGTATGACACAGTTAAAGCCTGAAAATCACAAATGGACTAGAAATTTGTTACAAAATTTACTGGGAAAAAAAAGTGGGAGAGGGTTAATGTAGCCTAGTGAAAAAACTGGAAAGAGAGAGAGAGAGAGAGAGAGAAATTGCAGGTAAGGTAAATGATGTAACCATCCTGTTTCAAATATGCTTCCTATACAGCCATGTTCATACGTCATGGTATTATTCATTTATAGCCTATCTCATGCACTCTGAGGAATTATTGAATGGCGCAGGCATGCCAGTATATCAAACATACTATACCGAGTCCATTGTAGTTTACACCAAAAAAATACCTTGTTTTTTGTCTCTTATTATAAATTTTAACTTAGATTTCTATATAATATAATAATGCAATGATAACCAATACTTAACAAAACTAAAGAGTAAATAGATATGATAGGGTATTTGTCACAGTCTGCATACTGTACATTGGTCCTGGTATTTGGTTTGCCAATCAAGATCAGTGGTATACAAAACCACCACAAATTACACTGTTGTTGTTGTTGTTGTTGTTCCCCAAGCTGCCTGGCCGAACAGCCCCAAGGCCCCGAGCAAGGCCAAGGCCATAAACGAGCGCCCCCACAGAACCCTCCCTGCCGACCACAATAAAGCCTGGGTGACCGAAGCCACTCCATGGCGGGGAGCTGAGAGGGTGCGTAAACGCCCGGGAAACCAAAGCCCCACCCAGGGCCCTGTGCCCCTCAGCAATTATGAAGAGAAAGTTGAGGGGCAAAGGAATAATGTGACGCTTTACCTTCCAATCTTGGTAGATTGGGAGGTCAATCCACGGAAGAGACGCCGTCACTTGAGATTTAGAAAATATATAAGTAAAAGGAACAGTCAGAGTAAGCTATGGGTATGGCAGAGATCGCTCAGGTCTCACTCTGATAGACCAGCCCATCGCCATACAAATTACACTGTAGCTTATCATAGTTCATGTGTTTCATCCTGGCAGCTGACCGTCAAAACATAACACTACTAGACACTTTGGTTAACCCTATTTGGAGCCGAGGGGGAGTCTTTTTGGACTTTCCCTGTTTCGCCCCATTACTGTGGAGATTTTAAGACGTTTCACCCCGTTTGTTTGGCGATAGTAAGACGCTTTATCCCATTGAGATGTTGATTTTTTTTCTGGGCGTGCATTAGCGTGCTTGTAATTTAGACGAAATTGGCCTTTGGACGTGACATTTACTTATCTTTATTCACTTAATTGAGTTTATGAGTAAAGTCGGTTGGTGGAGGTAACATAATTATTTATATATATCCGCTAGAACTGCTTGTTTATTTCGTTTCATATTTGGGAATAGTGATGGTTGGTCCGTCAATCTTGTAACAGGGTGTCAAACGATAACCAATTCCCTTCTTTTTACTTACAATTATAGTTTATGGAAATTTAACCCTTACTGTACCAGCGATGTCTGTTATATTTTATTTTAGCTATATTTAGACGATTTTATGCAGCTTTGGAAGGATCTGTGGTAGTTAAAAGTGTTGATTGCGCTAGTTCGAAGCCTGTTAATTGTTGGAGGCCCCTTTTAAACTGAATGAAATCGTCCAATAGTAGCCAGGATATAGTTAAAAGAACGGCACCGGCACATAAGGGGTTAATCATGTTTGTTTACAGTTCTTATGATGATTGTGGAGGTGATAAAAGGGCCAAAACCAGAACAGATCGTCATGTTATTTGGTCCCTGTATTTCTTCTCATATTTATTTTAAGTCTGGGCTTATGTATTTGGTTTCTTATCTATCTTTTTAGTATTGTTTTCTATTTTCCTCCCTAGGCCTCCATCAAGCTTAAGAAAATACCCCAAGACCCCCCCCTTCAAGATAAATTTGTACATTTTGTTTTCGGGGTCTAGTGAGCAAACTAAAAACCTCCCCTTCACCCTTTCAGTACCTATGACGTCTTTTATTATTGATTTAACTTGTATTTTAGCGATTCTATCAAGCTTAGGAAGGATTAATTGAGATAGTCTGTATCCTTTTAATGGGTAGACGTCCTTCCTAAGCTGAATAAAATCGTCCAATAGTTGCCAGAATATAATAGAAAGGCCGTCACCTGTACTGAATGGGTTAAACATTATCTTCCCCCGAGAGGAAACTAGAAAGTTGATTTTTGTGGAGGCGTGATTTATCTGGCCTTTTTCTCTCCCTCCCTCCCTCTCTCCCTCCCTCTGGTCGCTGGGTACCTTATGATGCCACTCCATTATGGGAGAAGGTACGATCGCTCTCTAGGCTATTCTGGTCTGGCACCTTCTCTATTACTGTTGTAGATGAATTCCACTATCGACTATACCTTACGGGTAGGTTTTTAGTTTCCTCCCTAGACCTCCATTAAGCTTAATAAAAAATACCCCCAAGTCCTTCCTTGGAAATAAATGTGTAAATTTTTCGATAGAAATTTTTTCAGGCCGAAGGCCGGTTCCTTCTACAGTGCAGGCTCGCGAAAAATCAACACCTAAATATCACGGAAGATCTTAAAATTTCAAAACTAATGGGGTTAAACATGAGGGAGGAGGGGGTCCAGAAAAATAATCATAAGTAAAATTCTCCCATTAAGCCGGTATCACACGAATGCCTTTTCCCTCAACATTTATCCTCGACACTGGTTTGGCAGCTCATTAGATAAACTTTTTAAATAACTCGGGTGCCTAAATTAATCTATCTTTAGGACCAAAATGTAGTTCACGATGCATGTGCAAAAGATCACAGAAATGTTACCAGCAAAATGTTAGGGATCGACAGTTGACGCTGAAGTTGCTCGTGTGATTCCTGCTATATCCCAAAATATACCATAAGAAAGTTGATGATCAAAATATGTAGGGAAAAGCTTTCGTGGGATCACAAAATTACTTAATAGATGAATGGCTAGAGTGACATCAGACCCGTAAAGTGGAATGCTGTTTACATTTTCTATCGATGAATTATGCGTGATATTGATTTAGTTGATAATGTAGAAAGATTATGTCATCCAATAATGTAAGTGTACCAAGCTGACTATAATGAGATATAATGTAAGTGTACCAAGCTGACTATAATGAGATATAATGTAAGTGTACCAAGCTGACTATAATGTAAGTGTACCAAGCTGACTATAATGAGATATCCCTGATTTTAGTCAATTATATACAGTACATTTACCAACGTAAGTCAAATCACAATTTCAGCTTTTGATACTCGCTTTATTTATAGGGAAAATTACCCCTTTGTCACTCTTCAAAATAGCATGTACAGTGTGTATAATAATGTAATTAAATTTTAAAAATTTCAGTGGATCAACTGTTTAAATTTGCCTAGCATTAAATATTGTAGGAAAAATATATAGGTCAACGATCCTTGAGAATTTCGAGGATGTCATTAATTACTTAAACTACATTTCCTGTTTTTAAGTCTCTCTTACACTAGATTATTGTAGTTTGCTTAACAAAAAATATCGCATCCATGAGATTAAGAAGTATTGACTATCTATAATTATATAGTAAACACAAGTAATCCGTGGTGGTTCAAAATATTTCTGCAAGTTTACGTACACCTGAATTGCAATTATGTTTATGGGTTGATCCTTTATATTCATGATTACTAATACGAAGTTCTTCGTTGGCAGCTTGACACACGAAAACGCTACATGGGTAACTTTGAAAGCATTAACCCTTTCAATGTTATGATGTCAACAATTTCATCCCATTCAGGCTATCACTACACGTTTTTTATCAGTTTTTGAAGTACCTCTAGGAATCGGAGGTATGTCAGTTATCTCTTTGACTTCTACTTATAATTCTTAAATTAAATATTATAATCATCCAATAAGGTCCAACATATAAATTAGAATAGTGTCGTCTTATACTGGAAGGATGTATGACTTGATTACCAATAACGATGTCACTTGTTTGTCCAATTATTGTAATGTCTAACCCCCTCATTCTTTGCCTGTCTTTCTCTTTATGTGGTACGGTATATATTATTTCGTATGTTCCCCTTTCATTCCTCTGCGTCCTCTCTTGCTCTTTACATCCCCTACCTTGACGTCACCTCAAACTTGTCTATATGTTAAAGTTATCGTGTCCAGCGATTAGTAGGGATTAAATTATTGAAAGGGTGTGCTGAAAATTGGTTGGCTTGCACGTTCGTTTGTTTATTCGTAAAAAACAACTTGAATTGACCACTTGCGAGTTTCAGGCTATAAGGAAGTTGGAGCCATGAACATCGATATTAAACAGAAATGCAATAATCATGTATGTTTATGATGGATAAATGGTATGTTGAATTGGGTTTTATGTATTTATAAATGTACTATGACCGTATTTTAACTGTAAATTATGTTAAATATCGTTGTCTACAGCTCCAACTTCCTTATAGAACGAAACTAGCAAGTCGGCAATTAAGGTTACTGTGCTTGCGTTTTGCGTTTTAATGTATTTACTATTTACATTCCATTTTTGCTGACAAATAATTGTCTTATTTGCTTGTATTTATTTGTTTTAATGCCAAAAATGCGTAACCATTGATTGACAATCTATTTTTCCTCATTCGTAACCCACGATTCCATTTACTATGATATTCTTTTCATAACGTGATTAAATGTTATATTTCTGTCCACATTTTATTTTGTTCGTAATTATTAAAGTTTTTTCCTCGATAACTGATAATCATCCATACATGGTTTGAGGCAGCTCAGTGACTTTTAAAGGGTATGTAATTATTTTAATATTTTCGAGACTAGAGACAGCAACACACACACACTCTCTTTGTAGACAGGAAGAGCTGCCACAGTTGCCATGTTCCGGTTGTAAACAGTAGCACCGGAATGGTTTTATCGGACATCATAATAGTTTTTACTATTCAAAATAATTAAATGTTTAGTCTCAAAGTACCAGATACTGTTTGTTTATTTTCATAACACCTGTCAGAATTCAGAATTCCCGCTCCGAAGTCCCTGCAGTGGAGAGCAGACGAAATTCCCGGAAAATGTGTCCTGTGAAAATGCCGTATTTCTTCAGGCTATGTAGAACCTAGCAGAAGCCGGATTAGACATCTCCTTGACACCATAAAACATACTAGTTTAATGAGATCTTCATTTCGCGTGTAGAGCTATGTTTTCGGTGTGTTTGTGAGGTGGTAAGTGGTGTTGTTATGCGAGATATTTGGCGGGCAGTCGAGGTGCGCAGACGGTTAGTGCGCAGCGCCTCTCTCTCTCTCGGCTCTCGTCCCGTCTTTGTCTTCAGTCTGGTCCCAGATTGATCATGGAGTGAGAGAGGAGCGCGTGGCCCTAGTGTGATAAGCGCCTTTTGTGTGTAATATTTGTAAATAGTTCCCCGAGAGCAGTGTATTATAGTGTGTACATTTTGATTCGAAGCATGAGGGAGTTAAAGGAAGAAATGGTGAGTAGAATTCCTAGTTTGTGTGTAAAGCGCGGGAATCGAGTGCAACAAGTTATGCGTGGGGGGAACGGCAGCCATGTTGGGAACCTGGCTCCAGGTTCTCTTAGCTTTAAACCGAGCCATTTTGAGCTCTATGACAGTCACGTAACATGGTTTTCATACCCCAAACATATTTTGTGATTTGCACTAGTGTATGGTGTGAATGGTAAGACATTTGTGTGAGTGTTTGTCTGTAAACGTGTTATACGAGAGACTCGATAGTGGTAGACGAAACAAGACATCGGAGCGGTTGGCATCCCTGACTCCCGCGGCGATGCCATGTTGGGAGATGTCCTGTGTGGAGAGAGATGCTCTTTAGCAAATGTCCATAGTAAACACAGGACCTATCCCCTTCCTCTCCAGAATCAAATGAGCATGATCTGTTATCAAGTAAAGAGAATGGTGTTTCTAGGAGGGAGATATTCGATAGGTGGTGTGTAGTCAGCAGGGTTTGACGACGGTGTAGCCAGGTGTATGATTCACAGGACCCAATGTTCACCTTAAGTCCCTGTTTCCCCTCATGGTATCCCTGTCGGCCGAACAGATGCACACGAAATTATGTACTGTTAGCGGGAAGATGAAGATGCAGCAGGGGAGGGGTTTACAGGGATGCTGTGGGGTTTTTTTTGTGTGGGTTCTTGCGCGAGAGCCGAGAACTTTACACATCTGCCATCAGCTTCCCGTCACACCGGCGTGTATCTAGCCAAGGACTGCATGGATTTTCCTTTCCCCCGCAGACTTGGGAATTGTTGTGGGACTGACAGGACCTGGGGGTTACTCATTTGTTATCATTTGTAATAGCCTAAAGCTATCGGGCTGAGTTACTTGTCATGCGTTCCGGTGGTATGCGGTTACCGCATGAACCCAGATTTCATCAATACATGGAACAAAGAAGTAGAAGCACGGTAGACTATCTACTGTTCTCTACGAAGGATGTACGTATCTGCTGAACGAATGTCACTAGTTTATTTGTCTATAAGGATTGGGTTTGTTATTAATGGTGAAATTTGAAGAGGCATCCTTAGCCTAATTAAATAGGCCTAGGCCTAAATATGATAAATTGATTAACACGTTCGACCACTATTTTCTGGTACATCTATGGTGATGCCTGATATTCCATTATATTTTGGCAGTGTAAAATTGGCAGGATAGTCTATCTTGAAAATATATATCTGAAATTACTATTATTCTCAATGCCTTTGCGAAATTGTTCATTGGAGTAGTTATGAATGACGACACACTTTCTTCGAGTTAATTGATTAAGCTGAATGAAATTTATGTTGCAATGGTTTTGTTGTCAACGTTATGTGTCAGCAATTCAGGTACCTCGATAATTGTTATGTATGCAATCTTCATGACCCATAGGCTATAGGACATTAGTCTACCACCGGAAATTAGTATTTGCCCATTAACCAACAATGTTTGTTCCTTATTCACCATCTGATTTAGGGTTTGTAATTGGGGTTGGATGTGAGAGGGATATGCCTTGTGTAGGCCGATCGGCTTTCTGCAAACTCCCTGGGTTTTTTTTTATGTTCTTATGTTCTTAATTATTGTTTTGAAAAATATATTGCCTAGGCTATCTATATAATACTGATTCCACCTGATCTATTCAATTTTACACACCTACTGGTACATATTTCACGTTGACACCATTGCTAGTGGTCCATGAAAATCCTATTGGTACACCAACATTGTTGTTGAAAGAGCTATTTCGTATAGACATGGTTTACTAGAGATAATGGTAATTTGCCCATATCAATCTGAGAACCATTTTAATTTTGTCCATATCGCAAGCTCTCCACAAAGTCTAAATTTTGTTCTCGGGGTCTACTTTGTGTAACCAGCTGATTAGGGTATATTGTGAAGAAGGGTTGAATGATTTAAAGTACCGGTACCACATAGGCCTAATTAAAATATATTGTGTGCAAGCTAAGCCAGGCCTGGCTGGATTAGGCCTATTGGCCTATACGGCAAATGTTTTCTCGCCATGTTGGCCACCTGTAGTTGTGGATCGTTGCAAGTTGTTGTTCCCCAGGCTGTCTGGCCGAACAGCCCCTAGGTTCTAAGCAAGGCCAAGGCCATAAACGAGCGCCCCCACAAAACCCTCCCTGCTTACCACTAATAAAGCCCGGGTGACCGAAGCCACTCTTAAGGCAGCGAGCTGAGGAGGGTGCAGAAACGCCCGAGAAACCAAAGCCCCACTCAAGGCCCTGTGCCCCTCAGCAATTATGAAGGGAAAGTTGAGGGGAAAAGGAAAAATGTGACGCTTTGGCTCCCAATCGTTGCAAGTCAAAGTACATTATTACGGTAGATATCCGGGATCAACCTTATCTCGGCTTGTTATCTATTACGGTAATCCTTTCAGTGCCATGACCCCTTTCTTCCATTAATCTTTAGTAGTATTAGGCTAGGCTATTAAATTTGTATTAGGAAGGACCCGTGGGAGTCCAGTGTTACTGTAGCCTATTTGAATTCGTTATACTGTCCACAATTACCGGGACTTAATACGCATAGTTCCCTAAAGCTCCTTCCTAAGGTGAACAACACCACTAGGTTTTTAAATTTTCTTCCCAGGACATTCATTGTATTCTCAATTAATTTACCGTATGGGTTCCGATAAGTTTGTGTTTATATATTTGATTTTACCAATCATTGCTACTACAAATTATATACCGTACGGTAACTTAGCTTCCACCATAACTTAGGTTACCGTACTTAACATACATCATGAAATGTGAATATTTTACGAAAATCTCGGCCTAAGTAATCCTTGGCCTAATGGGTCACGGCTAAAGTTGCGGAGTTTATCTTGGTCAACATTGACAGTCGTCACCTAGCTATGAAATGACCCAATACATCATTACAGGCTGTCATAGGAGAAACTATTCACCCCGAGGCCAAAGACATATTCCCATAATTTTTGTCATAATTAGTATATATACAAAGGTAAATGTATGCTCTTTAATTGCTTTTATGCCCCCCGGAAGTGATAAAGTGGCCAACACAATGCAATTTTGTTCACATTTTCCTGTATTCCCTCTCAAGATCGATCTAGTCCCAAAACAACATTGCTCTGGGTAATTAAAATGTAAAACTTGCAAACTAAACAAACCAAAATTGGGACAAGGACAATATAAAGTCAAATTAAATTATCAAAATCGCCATGTGGAAACAACGCTTACTAAAATGAAATTTATGAAATAAAAGAACACAATCCACCACATATCAGAGTATCACAAATCCAATGCCGTACTGAAATAAGCCATCTCGTGTGTTTGCAGTGTCTCTAAAAGCCTGTAGATATTTGCGTTGTTACCTGTGGCCGTGCCCGTGTGGTATACCGGTACCTGATAGTAGTGGTGTGTGCAGGTTGTGTACTGTGGAGCAACCTCGACTCTTACGTTGGTATTGGGAGTCATTTTATTGTCTGATAGTTCGTTTGGGTTGTTGATACAGGCTTCTCAATGTATCTAATCTCAAGTTGTGGACTTGTGGGTGTCATGGAAACATTTACTTTGCTTCTGAAGTAAGGTAGGTTACCGGTACCTGTTGAGTCATAGGATTTATTGACGCATTGTATCATATTCATCTCTTTATTGTACTGTAATAAATGGTTGGTTATATAATGATGACACCAAAATTGATAGTAATTTCGAACAGGTCGAGAGAGAGGTATCCTGAATTGGATTCGAACTCATTTTCTCCATATATTTTTGGGAGAGTTGGGAACCGTATCCACTCGACCATGAGCGCTCACATACGGTGCCCAACTCTCAAATAAATATCTGGAGAGAGTGGGTTCAACTCCTGGTCAGGATAACTCTCCCAACCAAAACTGAATAGTGTAACCTAAATAAGGTCGTATTACTGTTAATCTTACCGTACCTTATAAACCATACCCTCATTAGCCAGTTGTGTGTGCGCACCGTAGTTTCTTGAATTGTAAAATTTCGTGTAGTGCATGGTTTACATACATGCGAATGATGCGATGTCAAATTCTATATGTTTTAAGTCAATCTGCGATCATGTCAGTTTAAATATGGTCTCGTGTAAGCATCGTCTTATTTGTGTGGGAGATAAGAGATAACTTGATCATGACCTTGAACTTAATAATATACATTAATATTAATAACTTCAACGTCACTTTGCCACAAGTGTTGTCAGTTCGTGCTCTCTTATCTAAATCGGGAATTAGTCTTAGTTGGTTTTAAGCCTAATTAAGTTAATTTCCTCCCAGTGAGGTATAGTCTACACAAAATCTTAACACACCTACACAAAATCTAACACACGCATACACAAGACACACACACACAAGACACGCGCGCGCACACACACACACACACACACACACACACACACACACATCTAAACGTATTGTTTGTATACCTGTATCTTTGTGAACAGAATATCGGTAAAACAATGGACGACTGTTGGCGTAATTGAACTGTTTATTCATTTGGTGTCTTCGTGGAGTTAGAAAGATGTACCGGTAAATGTGATTTTTACTTAAACTTAGGCTATCTTGCACCCCACTCATTATTATTATTATATTATTGCATACATTACAAACCGATGTTTATTATATTCGGATACCCGAACCCACTTGGTCACATCTAAGAGTAATTTATACATGTAAAAATAACTTATAATACAAAACATCAAATCAAGAACCCTAATTTAAGGTGCATTCGTCTGCTGGGATACGAAGGAAAATTCTACCACTGATGATTACTGGATTTTATAATGTTGAATGAAAATGATCGTCTAATTAAAAAGTTTTAAAAATCCAAACTAAATATAATTTATTTAGCGTATTATCACGACACCAATTTAAGTGTGTGTAAAATGAGGGACGGTTGTGAAGAGTAAGTAGCCTACAGGTGAGAGGATGGTGAGGCGCGTGGGTGAGAGGCAAGCAGCAGCTGGGATGTCTTTGGTATTTATAGATGGGGGCGTATGGACGGGGTGGGGGGATACGGTAGCTTATGGCGGGTTAGGGGAAAGTGAGGCTACTATTGCGGGGGGGGGGGGGGATTGGTTAGTTTATGGTGGTGGGCCTGCTAGTTAAGGGTTGTGGTAGGTTATAGTAGGGATGCCCCGGGCTCCTAGTGAGAGGGTTGGGGGGTCTTGGTGAACAGGGGAATTTAACATAAGAACATAAGAAAATGGGAGTCTGCAGAAAGCCGATTGGCCTAAGCAAGGCAGATCCCTGTCCCACACAACCCCAATTCAATTACAAAGCCCAATTATAGGCTTCACACTCTAATACCCTGAGGATCATCTTACCAAAACGGTTAGAGATTAACGCAGGATTATGGGGGTCTGCAGAGCGCTGATTGGGCCAACCCGGCTGATCCCCCTTCACACCCAACCCTTCTCGTCCATATGCTTATCCAATTTTATCTTAAAGCTCCCTACAGTTTTAGATCCCACTATAGCACTTGGTAGTCCATTCCACCCATCTACAACTCTGTTACCAAACCAATACTTGCCTATATCTTTTCTGAAACTAAATTTATCTAATTTGAAACCATTGGTACGAGTTCTTTCGCTATCACTGAGCTTTAGTACATTTGTCATGTCCCCTTTGTTAATCCCACTAACCCACTTGAACACCTCTATCATATCCCCTCTAACTCTGCGTCTCTCTAACGAATGTAAACCTAATTTCTTCAACCTTTCTTCATACGAAAGATTTCTAATATTATGGATCATTTTTGTCATTCTACGCTGTACTCTCTCCAATGAATCTATGTCCATTCTGTAATACGGACACCAAAATTGGACAGCATAATCCATATGGGGTCTCACTAATGACAAGTAAAGTTTTAAGATAACATCAGCAGTTCTGTTACTCACACTCGGCTCGTGGGAGACTCGATGATACGTGGTCAGCTCACAGAGTTTTGCGCCAGGGCACCTAAGACCAGGAAGCGTTTTTGTATCCCTGGTGGTGGTGTGGATGACGTAGTTGCAGCAGTTGACGAAGTATCAAAGCTGGCCCCTGCTAATACAATGTACGTCATCCACGTTGGATCCAACGATGTGCAGCGAACCCGGTCGGAAGATTTGCTTTTAAAGTACCAGCAGCTGATCAAGTCGTTTAAGGAGAAGTCATCAAGGATCATCGTCTCAGGAATCGTCCCCCGGCTCGGTGTAGAGAGCCGATTTTACAACATAGCCACCAGCACAAATCGTTGTCTAGCAAACCTCTGCAGGAAGGAGAACGTGGGATTCGTCGACACCTGGGACAATTTCTACTACGATGACTATTTGTTTTCGGACGATGGAGTTCATCTGAACCAGGTGGGAGCAGCACGTTTTGGGCGTCTTCTCAACGATGCGGTGAAGGATTTTCGGAGAAGAAATCGACTCAGCACAGGACAACCAGGAAGGAGGACCGAAGACAGCGAGGACGGCAACCTACAAAGGAATTAAATACTAATCCGTCAAGAACCGCGAATTTGGATAAATCTCCACCAACACGACCCAAATTCAAAACCGTCAGGGATAACGACCGAGGACCGAGGACAGCCATGAATGTAAATGTAGATCCGACCAGAACCAAAAATTCGATGAAAGAACGTTCTGCGAGTTCTAAAACCGCAACTTTAAAGGTTTTCTATGCAAACGCTCGTAGCATACGCAATAAATTTTCAGATTTAGAGGAACTAGTGTTTACAGAAAATTATGATGTGATTGGCATAACAGAATCTTGGCTCAATACAGAAGATAGAGACTTTTTAGCAGAGTATTCACTTCCCGGTTATGTAATGTTTGAGAACAGCCGAATAAATAAAAATGGAGGTGGCGTTTTATTTTATATCAAAGAAAGTCTTAACCCGACCCTCGTGTCAAAACCTCAAATTGTGAACGTCGACACATCTTTTGTGCTAATAAAGAATAATAAAGGTACAAAAATAATACTTGCGTTAATATACAGACCTCCAGCTCAATCAGTGCAAACTGACCGAGAAATTTACGAACAAATTGCAGATGTAAGTAACTCACAAGATACCGTAATTTTTGGCGACTTTAATTTACCTGTGACCAAGTGGGGCGATACTCTTACTTCACACTCCGGACATGACTTGTATACGAACTTGCAAGAGAGTTCGCTTTATCAATTTGTTCGAACGCCGACCCGTGGTAATAACGTTCTTGACATTGTACTTGCAACAAAAGAAGAATTGATAGAGAATTTGAATGTTGGTGATGAATTCAGTAACAGCGACCATCGTACGATAACTTTCACTTTAAAGTTTACTAGTAACGAACCAAATAGTAGCATCGAAAAAGTCCCTAATTTCAAGAAAGCAAACTTCCATAAACTTAGAGCTATGTTTAAAGAAACTGACTGGAGCTTTTTAATTAACAATAACGATATAAATACATCTTGGAAGTTATTCGAAACCACTTACCTAAAAGCAGTGCAAGACTGCATACCATCGAAAATACGGCGTCCAGGCCATAATAATAAGCCCAAATGGTGGAATAAAGATATTTCAAACTGCCTGCTTGCTAAAAAATTTGCTAATGATAGATTAAAATCCTCACAAAATGACGAAGAACGGGTGAAATTTGTAGAGCTACGACGCAAAGCCAAAAAGTTAATTAAGCAAAGTAAAAAGACCTTAGAGTTACATATTGCGAATCAAAGTAAAACAAACCCGAAAGAATTCTATAGTTATATCAGAAAGAAAAAAGTAGTTACTTCAACTGTTGGACCGTTAGTCGATGAAAAAGGAGAATACACCAAAGACGAAGTACAAATGAGTAATGCCCTCAATACCTTCTTTGCATCAGTTTTTACAACCGAAGACCTCAGTGATATCCCTACACCATCGCCGATTCAGATTGATAATTCAGATCTTCTAAGCAATATTACCGTTACAGAGAGAGAAGTATTGAATTGTTTAGATAAACTCAAAGTAAATAAAACGCCAGGACCTGATACAATCTCGCCTAGAGTTCTAAAGGAAGCTAAGAATGAGCTCTCCAAACCACTGACATTACTATTCAATAAATCCTTGCAGTCTGGAACTATGCCTGATCAGTGGAAGCTAGCCAACGTAACACCGATATTCAAAAAAGGCAGCAAATCCCTACCCAGTAACTATCGTCCAATTAGCTTAACCTCAGTTGTATGTAAAATGCTAGAAACGGTCATACGAGACAGACTCGTAAATCACTTAGAGGAAAATAACATACTTAAAGATACTCAACACGGCTTTCGTAAAAAACGTTCCTGTTTAACAAACCTCTTAGACTTCTTCCACGATATCCTCAACCTCTACGATGAGAGTAAAGCTGTAGATATTATATACCTTGATTTTCAAAAGGCCTTTGACAAAGTTCCCCACAAACGTTTACTGCTAAAACTAAAAGCGCATGGAATACAAGACGGTGTGTTGAAATGGATAGAAAATTGGCTCAACAACAGAAAGCAAAGAGTAGTCATAAACGGTAAGGCATCTAAATGGACCAATGTAAGTAGCGGGGTACCCCAGGGATCGGTACTAGGACCAATTCTCTTTCTAATTTACATCAACGACATAGATGAGGGTCTCACCTGCACAATCTCAAAATTTGCTGACGATACAAAAATTGCAAATAGCGTACTCTCAAAAGAACAAGTTGACGATATGCAACACAATCTAGATAAATTGTCATGTTGGGCCCAAATTTGGCAAATGAGTTTCAATGCGGATAAATGTAAAGTACTACATGTCGGATACCTAAATGAGAAAGCAAACTATTCGATGAATGGCACTCAGCTTAAGAATGTAAACAGAGAAACTGATCTGGGAGTAACAATATCGAGTAACCTAAAACCGAGTCAACAATGTTCAGAAGTTGTTAAGAAGGCAAACAAAATAATTGGCTTTATAGGCAGGTCATTTGAGCATAAATCCAAAGAAGTTATCCTAACCCTTTACAATTCCTTAGTCCGCCCTCTTCTGGAATACTGCGTTCAATCCTGGTGCCCTTATTACCAAAAAGATATAAACAAGCTAGAACGAGTTCAACGTAGAGTTACCAAAATGATACCTAGCCTAAAGAACAAACCATACGAAGAGCGTCTTAGAGAATTAAATCTATTTCCTTTAACCCAGCGCAGATTAAGAGGCGACTTAATTCAAGTGTTCAAAATCATCAAAGGCATCGACAATATGAACTGTAGTAAGTACTTCACTATCAACCAATCTAATTACACACGGGGAAACGGTTGCAAAATTATTGGTAAATCTTTTAACTCGCACGAATCTAAGAATTTCTTCTTCAATCGAGTTGTCAACTTGTGGAATGGGCTTCCCCGAAACGTTATAGACTGCAGCACCGTTGATTCATTTAAATTCCGCCTAGACAAATATCTCGCATCAAACCCGCGACTGACTGCGTTTGTAAATGAATAACTTTATCCTCCCCTCAGTTACTAACCCATATGTCCCCTACTAACTTCCTAGTCCTGCCACGTTAGTGGCAGGGCAGTAGTTCCCTTTCCAATGTTCCCTTACCCACTCTAAACCACTGTTTGGACACTTGATCCTCAGTGTTTTGGAGGACAAGCAGCCTAGAAGGGTCACTAGATCTGTTGTTGCTTGATTTCCTTTGTACTCCTTTGTACTCCTTTGTACTTTGTACTTTGTACTCCTTTGTACTCCTTTGTACTTTGTACTCCTAGAGATGAACCCGAGAATCCTGTTTGCCTTATTACGAACGTTTATACACTGTTTTCTAGGCTTCAAATCATTGCTAACAAACACACCTAGATCTTTCTCGCAGTCTGAATTTTCTAATTCTAAATTAGCTAGTTTATAATTAACATTTGTTTGCATCTTCCCTATCTTTAATACCTTGCATTTGTCAATGTTAAACTTCATCTGCCAATTTACTGACCATTCATGTAAGGTATCTAGATCCCTTTGGAGGCACTCTATATCGCTATCTGAATCAATTGATCTCCCTATTTTAGTATCGTCTGCGAATTTACTTATCCTACTAGTTATACCTAAATCTAGGTCATTTATGTATATAAGAAACAACAGGGGACCTAATACCGATCCCTGGGGGACACCACTTTTGACTGCTCCCCATTCTGACTTGGTACCATTTATGCTGACTCTCTGCTTCCTACCAATTAGCCATGACCTAATCCATCCCAACAACGCCCCACCTATTCCATGTGCCTCAACCTTTCTCATCAATCTCTCATGAGGGACTCTGTCGAAAGCTTTACTGAAATCTAAATATATAATATCATATGACTTGTCATTATCTACTGCTTCATATACCTCTGAGAAAAAACTAAGCAAATTAGTAAGGCAAGACCGTCCCTGAGTGAATCCATGCTGAGAAGAATTGATTAAGTTAAATGTTTCTATGTGGTTTCTCATTTTCCTAGCAATAATTGACTCTAATAGCTTTCCTATGATTGAAGTGAGACTAATGGGACGGTAATTGGATGCTATTGATTTATCACCTTTTTTGAAGATCGGAACTACATTTGCAAGCTTCCAAGCTTCTGGAACTATACCTGTTTCTAATGACTTGTTAAATAGAAATGTTAATGGGTAACTTAAACTCATCTCTGCATTCTTTTAATACTCTAGCATATACCTCATCAGGACCAGGCGATTTATGAGGTTTCAGTCTGTCAATTTCCTTAAGCACATCATTTCTACTTATAGTAACCGTACTTAACCTATTATCTATACTATCGCTGTATACCTTACGAACTTCTGGAAACTGTGCCAAATTTTCATTAGTGAAAACGGAAAGAAATTGACTATTTAATGTACTGCACATTTCTAAATCACTTTCTGTCATTTCTCCTATCGAAGTTTTAAGGGGACCAATTACATCTCTAACCTTGGATTTATATAGTTGGTAAAAAGCTTTAGGATTATCTTTTGAGTCATTGGCAACCTTAATTTCATAATTTCTTTTTTCTTTACTAATATCCTTTTTTACCTGTCATGATAGATTCTGATAGTAAGCAAGTAGGTGAATTTCGCCTTTTTTAATTTTTCTATATATTCCTCTCTTTTTTCCTAGAAGATCTAATAGTCTATTATGCATCCATTTGGGTTGGTTCTGTGTTGATCTAAATTTTCTTTTGGGGATATATTTATTTTGCGCATTGAATACTGACTTGATAAAATTATCGTATGTATCTACCAAGTTTGACGTCTCTTCCTGACTTAAGATGACAGGTGCCTGAGAAAGGATACACTCATTTGGACACCTGGATCGACTTAATTTTTTGACCATAGGGTCCGCTAACAGGGCTTCTCTTAACCCACCATAATTGGCTTTTCTGAAGTCAGGTATTAATGTTATATTCTCTCTGATATTACCTTTCCATTGTATATTAAAATACACAGAATTGTGATCACTATTTCCAAGGTGGTCCCCGATTTCTAAATTTGATTCTGACTATGGTTACATAGCTGTGGAGAGAAGGGGGGGGGGGGGGGGGCAGTAGTTTTTGAAGGTCTTGTGGAAGGGGTGAGATATGGAGACTAATGGTGGGGGTAGAGGTGCTATTGAGGGGGGATACGGTAGCTTGGGGTTGGGTGTTGTTTCCGTTTGGCTCCCCCCCCCCCCCTTTTTTTTTTTTTTTTTTTTTTCCCCCCTCCGGGTCCCTGCGTTATTTCTTCTCTTAAGTTTACGCTCTGCTTGGTCCTGTTTTTCCCTATTCCGTTCACTCCCTATCCTCTATTTTGCTGTCTTTTTAATTTCCGGTGTGCGTGCTTCTTTTTATATTTCCTCTTCTGTGGGTTGGATGTAAACTGGATCTGCCTTGTGTGGGCCAGTCGACTTTCTGCAGACTTCCATTTTTGTTTCGTTTTACTTATTCTTTATTTTCATTTTGTTTCTATTCCCCCAGTTCTACTTATCTAATCGTCCCTGCTATGTTGACATCTTTTGGTAAATTGGTGTAGCCTATTCTCCCCCCTGCCCCATCTATTATCCGTGTTAGTATCTGGTCTTCCCGATTACACCTCTACCCCCATCTTCATTTCCACCTTTTATATATATTGTTGTACTCCCTATCCTCTCCTTGCTAGGGATGTCTATGAATTACCGGTAGCCAATACTCCCTATCCTCTCCTTGCTAGGGATGTCTATGAATTACCGGTAGCCAAT
>JBAKBP010023316.1:0-37176 GCA_037953745.1 Lithodes maja
GGTGTGGAGGTAGATGTGCTGGAAAGTGTGAAAAGGAACAACTTGAGATGGTTCGGCCATATGGAACGTATGGAAAACGAGAGAATGACTAAGAGGGTGTACGAGAGCGAGGTGGAGGGACAGAGGGGGAGAGGTAGACCGAATATGAGGTGGAAGGATGGAGTGAGGAAGTACATGAACGAAGGCGGTGCTGGTTGGGGGGAGGGTCGTCGACTGACTGGGGACAGAGGTGCATGGGGGCGGTTCGTTCGTGGCAACCCCTTCGGGGATCACGGCGTCAGGCAATAGATAGATAGATAGATCTTTCACCAACAAAAATTTAGGAGAGATGTGTCTGCCTCTCTCTCTCTCTCTCTCTCTCTTCCTCTCTCTCTCTCTCTCTGTGTCAAATTTTGTTTAGCTTCTTGCCCATAATCAGCAGCAATGAACGCCGCTCACGCTGTCCTGTTAAAGAAATCGAGTTGTCAATTAATTTTTCCACGACATCTTTCACCCACAATATTGTACCAGTGCTAACATTTTTGTGGGATTATTTTTGGCGAGTCGTCTGACTGGGGTACGACACATGATACGAAGCATGACCTAGGACAGTATACGACGCATTATACGAAGCATGACAGCGAGAGAGAGAGTGTGTAACTCTCTCCTCTCTCTCTCTCTCTCTCACACAGTGTCCTGTCTCTCTCTCTCTCTCTCACACACACACACACACTGTGTTTGTCTCTCTCTCTCTCTCCCTCTCTCTCTCTCTCTGAGTCAAAGATTTTTTAGCTAACGTCTTGCCCATAATCAGCAGCAATGAGCCGCGCTCACGCTGTCCTGTTAAAGAAATCGAGTTGTCAATTATTTTTCCACGACATCTTTCACCCACAAAAAATTTAGGAGAGATGTGTCTGTCTCTCTCTCTCTCTCTCCTCTCTGAGTCAAAGATTTTTTAGGTAACGTCCTTTCCCATAATCAGCAGCAATGAGCGCGCTCTCACGTTCTCCTGTTAAAGAAATCGAGTTGTCCATTATTTTTCCATCAAAAAGCGATGTCAGGCCGTTTCTCGGATGGCCGTAAAGGCCCAGTAAACGACGCAGTATACGAAGCATGGCCTCGGTAAACGACGCAGTATACGAAGCATGGCCTCAGTAAACGACGCAGTATACGAAGCATGGCCTCGGTAAACGACGCAGTATACGAAGCATGAGCTAGGTATACGATTGAGGGAGAGTACCCATTTGAATTTCCTGATTGCAACACAGCAAAGTTGTCTGAAGGAGGGGTCCTCCTGCGGAACAGAAAGGCGAGAGGGCTCATCCCCTCTTCCTTGGAAGAAGCCAGAGACATGTGGCTTATCGTCACCTTCTTGCCTTCCCGCTTCTCAGCAGCATTTTTTTGGTTGGCCATCCACCACCTCGTCCCAGAGTATCAGAGAAGACCCTGGCCGTCATCGAGAAATGATGGAGAGTAGCTTTTTGAAAAATTTAGGCCCCGGTAAACGACGCAGTATACGAAGCATGGCCTCGGTAAACGACGCAGTATACGAAGCATGGCCTCGGTAAACGACGCAGTATACGAAGCATGGCCTCGGTAAACGACGCAGTATACGAAGCATGGCCTCGGTAAACGACGCAGTATACAAAGCATGGCCTCGGTAAACGACGCAATATACGAAGCATGGCCTCGGTAAACGACGCATGGCCTCGGTAAACGACGCAGTATACGAAGCATGGCCTCGGTAAACGACGCATTATACGAAGCATGGCCTCGGTAAACGACGCAGTATACGAAGCATGGCCTCGGTAAACGACGCAGTATACGAAGCATGAGCTAGGTATACGATTGAGGGAGAGTTGCCATTTGAATTTTCAGATTGCAACACAGCAAAGTTGTCTGAAGGAGGGGTCCTCCTGCGGAACAGAAAGGCGAGAGGGCTCATCCCCTCTTCCTTGGAAGAAGCCAGAGACATGTGGCTTATCGTCACCTTCTTGCCTTCCCGCTTCTCAGCAGAATGTTTTTGGTTGGCCATCACCACCTCGTCCCAGAGTATCAGAGAAGTCCCTAGCCGTCATCTAGAAATGATGGAGAGTCGCTTTTCGAAAAATTTAGGCCCCGGTAAACGACGCAGTATACGAAGCATGGCCTCGGTAAATGACCCAGTATACGAAGCATGGTCTCGGTAAACAACGCGTGGCCTCGGTAAACGACGCAGTATACGAACCATGGCCTCGGTAAACGATGCAGTATACGAAGCATGGTCTCGGTAAATGACACAGTATACGATGCATGGCCTCGGTAAACGATGCGTGGCCTCGGTAAACGACGCAGTATACGAAGCATGGCCTCGGTAAACGACGCATGGCCTCGGTAAACGACGCAGTATACGAAGCATGGCCTCGGTAAACGACGCAGTATACGAAGCATGGTCTCGGTAAACGACGCAGTATACGAAGCATGGCCTCGGTAAACGACGCAGTATACGAAGCATGGCCTCGGTAAACGACGCAATATACGAAGCATGGCCTCGGTAAACGACGCAGTATACGAAGCATGGCCTCGGTAAACGACGCAGTATACGAAACATGGCCTCGGTAAACGACGCAATATACGAAGCATGGCCTCGGTAAATGACGCAGTATACGAAACATGGCCTCGGTAAACGACGCATGGCCTCGGTAAACGATGCATGGCCTCGGAAAAACGACGCAGTATACAAAGCATGGCCTCGGTAAACGACGCATGGCCTCAGTAAACGACACAGTATACGAAGCATGGCCTCGGTAAACGACGCAGTATACGAAGCATGAGCTAGGTATACGATTGAGGGAGAGTACCCATTTGAATTTCCTGATTGCAACACAGCAAAGTTGTCTGAAGGAGGGGTCCTCCTGCGGAACAGAAAGGCGAGAGGGCTCATCCCCTCTTCCTTGGAAGAAGCCAGAGACATGTGGCTTATCGTCACCTTCTTGCCTTCCCGCTTCTCAGCAGCATTTTTTTGGTTGGCAATCACCACCTCGTCCCAGAGTATCAGAGAAGACCCTGGCCGTCATCGAGAAATGATGGAGAGTCGCTTTTCAAAAAATTTAGGCCCCGGTAAACGACGCAGTATACGAAGCATGGCCTCGGTAAACGACGCAGTATACGAAGCATGGCCTCGGTAAACGACGCATGGCCTCGGTAAACGACGCATGGCCTCGGTAAACGACGCATTATACGAGGCATGGCCTCGGTAAACGACGCATGGCCTCGGTAAACGACGCAGTATATGAAGCATGGCTTCGGTAAACGACGCATGGCCTCGGTAAACGACGCAGTATACGAAGCATGGCCTCGGTAAACGACGCATGGCCTCAGTAAACGACGCAGTATACGAAGCATGGCCTCGGTAAACGACACAGTATACGAAGCATGAGCTAGGTATACAATTGAGGGAGAGTAGCCATTTGAATTTTCAGATTGCAACACAGCAAAGTTGTCTGAAGGAGGGGTCCTCCTGCGGAACAGAAAGGCGAGAGGGCTCATCCCCTCTTCCTTGGAAGAAGCCAGAGACATGTGGCTTATCGCCACCTTCTTGCCTTCCCGCTTCTCAGCAGCATTTTTTTGGTTGGCCATCATCACCTCGTCCCAGAGTATCAGAGAAGTCCCTAGAAGTCATCGAGAAATGATGGAGAGTCGCTTTTTGAAAAATTTAGGCCCCGGTAAACGACGCAGTATACGAAGCATGGCTTCGGTAAACGACGCAGTATACGAAGCAAGGCCTCGGTAACCGATGCAGTATACGAAGCATGGCCTCAGTAAACGACGCAGTATACGAAGCATGTCCTCGGTAAACGACGCAATATGCGAAGCATGGCCTCGGTAAACGACGCATGGCCTCGGTAAACGACGCAGTATACGAAGCATGGCCTCGGTAAACGACGCAGTATACGAAACATGGCCTAGGTAAACGACGCAGTATACGAAGCATAGCCTCGGTAAACGACGCAGTATACGAAGCATGAGCTAGGTATACGATTGAGGGAGAGTAGCCATTTGAATTTTCAGATTGCAACACAGCAAAGTTGTCTGAAGGAGGGGTCCTCCTGCGGAACAGAAAGGCGAGAGGGCTCATCCCCTCTTCCTTGGAAGAAGCCAGAGACATGTGGCTTATCTTCACCTTCTTGCCTTCCCGCTTCTCAGCAGCATTTTTTGGGTTGGCCATCACCACCTCGTCCCAGAGAATCAGAGAAGTCCTTGGCCGTCATCGAGAAATGATGGAGAGTTGCTTTTCAAAAAATTTAGGCCCCGGTAAACGACGCAGTATACGAAGCATGGCCTCGGTAAACGACGCAGTATACGAAGCATGGCCTCGGTAAACGACGCAGTATACGAAGCATGGCCTCGGTAAACGACGCAGTATACGAAGCATGGCCTCGATGAACGACGCAGTATACGAAACATGGCCTCGGTAAACGACGCATGGAATCGGTAAACGACGCATGGCCTCGGTAAACGACGCAGTATACGAAGCATGGCCTCGGTAAACGACGCATGGCCTCAGTAAACGACGCAGTATACGAAGCATGGCCTCAGTAAACGACACAGTATACGAAGCATGGCCTCGGTAAACGACGCAGTATACGAAGCATGAGCTAGGTATACGATTGAGGGAGAGTAGCCATTTGAATTTTCAGATTGCAGCACAGCAAAGTTGTCTGAAGGAGGGGTCCTCATGCGGAACAGAAAGGCGAGAGGGCTCATCCCCTCTTCCTTGGAAGAAGCCAGAGACATGTGGCTTATCGTCACCTTCTTGCCTTCCCGCTTCTCAGCAGCATTTTTTTGGTTGGCCATCACCACCTCGTCCCAGAGTATCAGAGAAGTCCCTAGCAGTCATCGAGAAATGATGGAGAGTCGTTTTTTGAAAAATTTAGGCCCCGGTAAATGACGCAGTATACGAAGCATGGCCTCGGTAAACGACGCAGTATACGAAGCATGGCCTCGGTAAACGACGCAGTATACGAAGCATGGCCTCGGTAAACGACGCAGTATATAAAGCATGGCCTCGGTAAACGACGCAATATACGAAGCATTGCCTCGGTAAACGACGCATGGCCTCGGTAAACGATGCATGGCCTCGGTAAACGACGCAGTATACGAAGCATGGGCTCGGTAAACGACGCATTATACGAAGCATGGCCTCGGTAAACGACGCAGTATACAAAGCATGGCCTCGGTAAACGACGCAGTATACGAAGCATGAGCTAGGTTTACGATTGAGGGAGAGTAGCCATTTTGAATTTTCAGATTGCAACACAGCAAAGTTGTCTGAAGGAGGGGTCCTGCGGAACAGAAAGGTGAGAGGGCTCATCCCCTCTTCCTTGGAAGAAGCCAGAGACATGTGGCTTATCGTCACCTTCTTGCCTTCCCGCTTCTCAGCAGAATTTTTTTGGTTGGCCATCACCACCTCGTCCCAGAGTATCAGAGAAGTCCCTAGCCGTCATCTAGAAATGATGGAGAGTCGCTTTTCGAAAAATTTAGGCCCCGGTAAACGACGCAGTATACGAAGCATGGCCTCGGTAAATGACGCAGTATACGAAGCATGGCCTCGGTAAACAACGCGTGGCCTCGGTAAACGACGCAGTATACGAAGCATGGCCTCGGTAAACGACGCATGGCCTCGGTAAACGACGCAGTATACGAAGCATGGTCTCGGTAAACGACGCAGTATACGAAGCATGGCCTCGGTAAACGACGCGTGGCCTCGGTAAACGACGCAGTATACGAAGCATGGCCTCGGTAAACGACGCATGGCCTCGGTAAACGACGCAGTATACGAAGCATGGCCTCGGTAAACGATGCAGTATACGAAGCATGGTCTCGGTAAACGACACAGTATATGAAGCATGGCCTCGGTAAACGACGCAGTATACGAAGCATGGCCTCGGTAAATGACGCAATATACGAAGCATGGCCTCGGTAAACGACGCAGTATACGAAGCATGGCCTCGGTAAATGATGCAGTATACGAAGCATGGCCTCGGTAAACGACGCAGTATACGAAGCATGCCCTCGGTAAATGACGCAGTATACGAAACATGGCCTCGGTAAACGACGCATGGCCTCGGTAAACGACGCATGGCCTCGGTAAACGATGCATGGCCTCGGGAAACGACGCAGTATACAAAGCATGGCGTCGGTAAACGACGCATGGCCTCAGTAAACGACGCAGTATACGAAGCATGGCCTCGGTAAACGACGCAGTATACGAAGAATGAGCTAGGTATATGATTGAGGGAGAGTACCCATTTGAATTTCCTGATTGCAACACAGCAAAGTTGTCTGAAGGAGGGGTCCTCCTGCGGAATAGAAAGGCGAGAGGGCTCATCCCCTCTTCCTTGGAAGAAGCCAGAGACATGTGGCTTATCGTCACCTTCTTGCCTTCCCGCTTCTCAGCAGCATTTTTTTGGTTGGCCATCACCACCTCGTCCCAGAGTATCGGAGAAGACCCTGGCCGTCATCGAGAAATGATGGAGAGTCGCTTTTCAAAAAATTTAGGCCCCGGTAAACGACGCAGTATACAAAGCATGGCCTCGGTAAACGACGCAGTATACGAAGCATGGCCTCGGTAAACGACGCATGGCCTCGGTAAACGACGCAGTATACGAGGCATGGCCTCGGTAAACGACGCATGGCCTCGGTAAACGACACAGTATACGAAGCGTGGCCTCGGTAAACGACGCAGTATACGAAGCATGGCCTCGGTAAACGACGCAGTATACGAAGCATGGCCTCGGTAAACGACCCATGGCCTCGGTAAACGACGCAGTATACGAAGCATGGCCTCGGTAAACGACGCATGGCCTCAGTAACCGACGCAGTATACGAAGCATGGCCTCGGTAAACGACGCAGTATACGAAGCATGGCCTCGGTAAACGACGCAGTATACGAAGCATGAGCTAGGTATACGATTGAGGGAGAGTAGCCATTTGAATTTTCAGATTGCAACACAGCAAAGTTGTCTGAAGGAAGGCTCCTCCTGCGGAACAGAAAGGCGAGAGGGCTCATCCCCTCTTCCTTGGAAGAAGCCAGAGACATGTGGCTTATCGTCACCTTCTTGCCTTCCCGCTTCTCAGCAGAATGTTTTTGGTTGGCCATCACCACCTCGTCCCAGAGTATCAGAGAAGTCCCTAGCCGTCATCTAGAAATGATGGAGAGTCGCTTTTCGAAAAATTTAGGCCCCGGTAAACGACGCAGTATACGAAGCATGGCCTCGGTAAATGATGCAGTATACGAAGCATGGTCTCGGTAAACAACGCGTGGCCTCGGTAAACGACGCAGTATACGAACCATGGCCTCAGTAAATGATGCAGTATACGAAGCATGGTCTCGGCAAATGATGCAGTATACGATGCATGGCCTCGGTAAACGATGCGTGGCCTCGGTAAACGACGCAGTATACGAAGCATGGCCTCGGTAAACGACGCATGGCCTCGGTAAACGACGCAGTATACGAAGCATGGCCTCGGTAAACGACGCAGTATATGAAGCATGGTCTCGGTAAACGACGCAGTATACGAAGCATGGCCTCGGTAAACGACGCAGTATACGAAGCATGGCCTCGGTAAACGACGCAATATACGAAGCATGGCCTCGGTAAACGACGCAGTATACGAAGCATGGCCTCGGTAAACGACGCAGTATACGAAGCATGGCCTCGGTAAACGATGCAATATACGAAGCATGGCCTCGGTAAATGACGCAGTATACGAAACATGGCCTCGGTAAACGACGCATGGCCTCGGTAAACGATGCATGGCCTCGGAAAAACGACGCAGTATACAAAGCATGGCCTCGGTAAACGACGCATGGCCTCAGTAAACGACACAGTATACGAAGCATGGCCTCGGTAAACGACGCAGTATACGAAGCATGAGCTAGGTATACGATTGAGGGAGAGTACCCATTTTAATTTCCTGATTGCAACACAGCAAAGTTGTCTGAAGGAGGGGTCCTCCTGCGTAACAGAAAGGCGAGAGGGCTCATCCCCTCTTCCTTGGAAGAAGCCAGAGACATGTGGCTTATCGTCACCTTCTTGCCTTCCCGCTTCTCAGCAGCATTTTTTTGGTTGGCCATCACCACCTCGTCCCAGAGTATCAGAGAAGACCCTGGCCGTCATCGAGAAATGATGGAGAGTCGCTTTTCAAAAAATTTAGGCCCCGGTAAACGACGCAGTATACGAAGCATGGCCTCGGTAAATGATGCAGTATACGAAGCATGGCCTCGGTAAACGACGCATGGCCTCGGTAAACGACGCATGGCCTCGGTAAACAACGCAGTATACGAGGCATGGCCTCGGTAAACGACGCATGGCCTCGGTAAACGACGCAGTATATGAAGCATGGCTTCGGTAAACGACGCATGGCCTCGGTAAACGACGCAGTATACGAAGCATGGCCTCGGTAAACGAAGCATGGCCTCAGTAAACGACGCAGTATACGAAGCATGGCCTCGGTAAACGACGCAGTATACGAAGCATGGCCTCGGTAAACGACGCAGTATACGAAGCATGAGCTAGGTATACAATTGAGGGAGAGTAGCCATTTGAATTTTCAGATTGCAACACAGCAAAGTTGTCTGAAGGAGGGGTCCTCCTGCGGAACAGAAAGGCGAGAGGGCTCATCCCCTCTTCCTTGGAAGAAGCCAGAGACATGTGGCTTATCGTCACCTTCTTGCCTTCCCGCTTCTCAGCAGCATTTTTTTGGTTGGCCATCACCACCTCGTCCCAGAGTATCAGAGAAGTCCCTAGCAGTCATCGAGAAATGATGGAGAGTCGCTTTTTGAAAAATTTAGGCCCCGGTAAACGACGCAGTATACGAAGCATGGCCTCGGTAAACGACGCAGTATACGAAGCAAGGCCTCGGTAACCGACGCAGTATACGAAGCATGGCCTCAGTAAACGACGCAGTATACGAAGCATGGCCTCGGTAAACGACGCAATATGCGACGCATGGCCTCGGTAAACGACGCATGGCCTCGGTAAACGACGCAGTATACGAAGCATGGCCTCGGTAAACGACGCAGTATACGAAACATGGCCTAGGTAAACGACGCAGTATACGAAGCATAGCCTCGGTAAGCGACGCAGTATACGAAGCGTGAGCTAGGTATACGATTGAGGGAGAGTAGCCATTTGAATTTTCAGATTGCAACACAGCAAAGTTGTCTGAAGGAGGGGTCCTCCTGCGGAACAGAAAGGCGAGAGGGCTCATCCCCTCTTCCTTGGAAGAAGCCAGAGACATGTGGCTTATCTTCACCTTCTTGCCTTCCCGCTTCTCAGCAGCATTTTTTTGGTTGGCCATCACCACCTCGTCCCAGAGTATCAGAGAAGTCCTTGGCCGTCATCGAGAAATGATGGAGAGTTGCTTTTCAAAAAATTTAGGCCCCGGTAAACGACGCAGTATACGAAGCATGGCCTCGGTAAACGACGCAGTATACGAAGCATGGCCTCGGTAAACGACGCAGTATACGAAGCATGGCCTCGGTAAACGACGCAGTATACGAAGCATGGCCTCGATGAACGACGCAGTATACGAAACATGGCCTCGGTAAACGACGCATGGAATCGGTAAACGACGCATGGCCTCGGTAAACGACGCATGGCCTCGGTAAACGACGCAGTATACGAAGCATGGGCTCGGTAAACGACGCATTATACGAAGCATGGCCTCGGTAAACGACGCAGTATACAAAGCATGGCCTCGGTAAATGACGCAGTATACGAAGCATGAGCTAGGTATACGATTGAGGGAGAGTAGCCATTTGAATTTTCAGATTGCAACACAGCAAAGTTGTCTGAAGGAGGGGTCCTCCTGCGGAACAGAAAGGCGATAGGGCTCATCCCCTCTTCCTTGGAAGAAGCCAGAGACATGTGGCTTATCGTCACCTTCTTGCCTTCCCGCTTCTCAGCAGAATTTTTTTGGTTGGCCATCACCACCTCGTCCCAGAGTATCAGAGAAGTCCCTAGCCGTCATCTAGAAATGATGGAGAGTCGCTTTTCGAAAAATTTAGGCCCCGGTAAACGACGCAGTATGCGAAGCATGGCCTCGGTAAATGACGCAGTATACGAAGCATGGTCTCGGTAAACGACGCAGTATACGAAGCATGGCCTCGGTAAACGACGCAGTATACGAAGCATGGCCTCGGTAAACGACGCAGTATACGAAGCATGGCCTCGGTAAACGACGCAGTATACGAAGCATGGTCTCGGTAAACGACGCAGTATATGAAGCATGGCCTCGGTAAACGACGCAGTATACGAAGCATGGCCTCGGTAAACGACGCAATATACGAAGCATGGCCTCGGTAAACGACGCAGTATACGAAGCATGGCCTCGGTAAATGATGCAGTATACGAAGCATGGCCTCGGTAAACGACGCAGTATACGAAGCATGGCCTCGGTAAATGACGCAGTATACGAATCATGGCCTCGGTAAACGACGCATGGCCTCGGTAAACGACGCATGGCCTCGGTAAACGATGCATGGCCTCGGGAAACGACGCAGTATACAAAGCATGGCCTCGGTAAACGACGCATGGCCTCAGTAAACGACGCAGTATACGAAGCATGGCCTCGGTAAACGACGCAGTATACGAAGAATGAGCTAGGTATACGATTGAGGGAGAGTACCCATTTGAATTTCCTGATTGCAACACAGCAAAGTTGTCTGAAGGAGGGGTCCTCCTGCGGAACAGAAAGGCGAGAGGGCTCATCCCCTCTTCCTTGGAAGAAGCCAGAGACATGTGGCTTATCGTCACCTTCTTGCCTTCCCGCTTCTCAGCAGCATTTTTTTGGTTGGCCATCACCACCTCGTCCCAGAGTATCGGAGAAGACCCTGGCCGTCATCGAGAAATGATGGAGAGTCGCTTTTCAAAAAATTTAGGCCCCGGTAAACGACGAAGTATACAAAGCATGGCCTCGGTAAACGACGCAGTATACGAAGCATGGCATCGGTAAACGACGCATGGCCTCGGTAAACGACGCAGTATACGAGGCATGGCCTCGGTAAACGACGCATGGCCTCGGAAAACGACGCAGTATACGAAGCATGGCCTCGGTAAACGACGCAGTATACGAAGCATGGCCTCGGTAAACGACGCAGTATACGAAGCATGGCCTCGGTAAACGACGCATGGCCTCAGTAAACGACGCAGTATACGAAGCATGGCCTCGGTAAACGACGCAGTATACGAAGCATGGCCTCGGTAAACGACGCAGTATACGAAGCATGAGCTAGGTATACGATTGAGGGAGAGTAGCCATTTGAATTTTCAGATTGCAACACAGCAAAGTTGTCTGAAGGAGGGCTCCTCCTGCGGAACAGAAAGGCGAGAGGGCTCATCCCCTCTTCCTTGGAAGAAGCCAGAGACATGTGGCTTATCGTCACCTTCTTGCCGTCCCGCTTCTCAGCAGCATTTTTTTGGTTGGCCATCACCACCTCGTCCCAGAGTATCAGAGAGGTGGATAAAAAACACCATCTGAGGAAGAGCACTTTATTGACAACGTTTCGCAGATAGCTTCATCAGGTCACTAACAAATGCTGGTACATAGGAGGCCTTAAATATCCGTCCAGACAGGTGGCGGGGGAGGAGAGGGAGGTGGGGGTTGGGAGGGAGGAAGGAGGCAGGACAGGGAGGGGGCAGAAGCATGGGGGGAGGGGAGGCGGAGCCTATATATGGGTCAAATACATCAGTAAGAACTAGCAAAAACAGACATACAAACATGCGTACAGGGTAGCAACTCTACTAGTACAAAGAATTAAAAGTAACTATAACAATAATAATAATAATAATAAAAATAATAATAACAATAATAATAATAAAAATAATAATAATAAAAATAACTTTAATAATAATAATACAGATGATAATATTAATCGTAACAATTATAATGAAAACAGTGAAGATAGTGCTAATATAATTTATAGTGGTACAGTACTAGCAATAAATAACAGAGAGAGAGAGAGAGAGAGAGAGAGAGAGGAAGGGTATGGTGCTGGAGTAGGTAAGATATTAGTATAATTGTAAAACGAAAACGAGGGAAGAGGGCAATTTAGGGGGTAGGTATGAAAAGCTAGAGAAGAGGGAGGAGCTCTTCAAAGGTAGGTTAAATGAGAGAGAGAGAGAGAGAGCGAGAGACCGCGAGGGCCAGAGTGAGAGAGAGCGCGAGAGTGAGAGGGAGAGATAGAAGGGAACGAGGTAAGCATATGATATGGAGATAATATTATGGACAGCAATAGCATCATAACATAGGGAAAGGTAACAATAATAATACGAATAAGAAAATATATAAGAATACATATAGCACTAATGATAAAATACTATTAACCCGGGAGCTGCGGGGAGACTCTTAAGAGTTCCCCCGGCGGACTGCGGGAAGACTCTTGAGAGTAAGTAAAATAAAAAATCAACTTTTGACATCGAAAAAAAAAAATATATTTTTATTTTTTTATTTTTTTATTTTTTTTTGGCCCCTGGGCCATGCAAAATCTCAGTCCTCTACCTCCCCTCCTTCCCCACTTTCGTCCTCTCCTTCAGTTATCACCTATTTTCCCTATTATTCCCTTATTCTGAGGTATATTTTCGTGCTAACATTAGCGAGTTGCAAGCAGGGTGTTGTCATCACTGATGGCAAGCGAGTGCAAGAGAGAGAGAGAGAGTATCGATCGACTGTGTCTCAGTGGCCTTGGGGGAAATTGGCGGGAAAGCAGTTTGCCTCACCCATACATTATACAACTCGCGGGCTATATCTCCGATTTTGACCATCCAAACGCTGTTTTCACTCGTTTGATTGTTGTTTCAGGTTAATACCTTTATAATCAACCCATAATAGGCGCATATGGATAATTATTAATGCTATTAATGGTACAATGAATATTTTAGTGACGGAAACACCTCAAATACGTCAGCACAGGGGGACGTTTTCAATTACCCCCATGCGCACTTGTTAGGTTAATAATATTAATACAAATAATACTAATAAAAATAACAATAATAATAATAATAATGCACATGATAATGAGGGTGAGAGCGCAAGCAAGAAAGAAAGAGAGAGAGAGAGAGATAGAGTACATACAAACATACATACATACACATACACACACACACAAACATAAACACATATAAACATATATACATATATATATATATATATATATATATATATATATATATATATATATATATATATATATATATATATATACATAATTTATATACATATATATATACATATATACACATATACATACATACACACATACACACATACATACAAATACATACATTCATACTTCAACACTGCAGAAAGCATATATATTACATACATACCTACAGATGCACACACAATCTTAAATAATGTGTAACACGAACACAGACATTATGCACTAGGTAGGGGGATGAGTGAAGTTGAATTCAAGGGGGTCGTATGGGGTTTCTATTGTGTAATATTTTCTTGGTAAGGATTAAATGAGAGAGGGGACGTGCTAGTGTGAACATTCCACTGTTTTGTTCTACGGTGTCGCTAGTCGTGATCACTGCTGACTCGAGGCACTTCCGTTTGTAGTTGTCAGATTCAGGAATCAGCATGCTAGCCCCATCCCAGTTCATGAGATGGGTAGTTCTGTCCCTGTGGATGACACAGGCATTATTCATATTATTGTTGCGGCAATCGTTTTTGTGTTCCTGCACTCGAGTTCGAAGATCACGCGAAGTCTCACCCACATAACCCTTGCTGCATCCCCCACAAGGAATACTGTATACCCCAGCTGTGGTCAGGGTTACATGGTTGGCACTTCGCTTGGTAAGGTCCTTGATGGTTTGGCTGGTCGTGCATACCACTTCCATCCCACTACCCTTGAGGGAGCGAGATAGGGCAGAGGCAGTTCTTCCGGTTGGAAGCACGACCCTCCTTGTGTACGGCTTGGGATCTCTGGGGGTATACCCTAGCAGTCATCGAGAAATTATGGAGAGTCGCTTTTTGAAAAATTTAGGCCCCGGTAAACGACGCAGTATACGAAGCATGGCCTCGGTAAATGACGCAGTATACGAAGCAAGGCCTCGGTAAACGACGCAGTATACGAAGCATGGCCTCAGTAAACGACGCAGTATACGAAGCATGGCCTCGGTAAACGACGCAATATACGAAGCATGGCCTCGGTAAACGACGCAGTATACGAAGCATGGCCTCGGTAAACGACGCAGTATACAAAGCATGGCCTAGGTAAACGACGCAGTATACGAAGCATAGCCTCGGTAAACGACGCAGTATACGAAGCATGAGCTAGGTATACGATTGAGGGAGAGTAGCCATTTGAATTTTCAGATTGCAACACAGCAAAGTTGTCTGAAGGAGGGGTCCTCCTGAGGAACAGAAAGGCGAGAGGGCTCATCCCCTCTTCCTTGGAAGAAGCCAGAGACATGTGGCTTATCTTCACCTTCTTGCCTTCCCGCTTCTCAGCAGCATTTTTTTGGTTGGCCATCACCACCTCGTCCCAGAGTATCAGAGAAGTCCCTGGCCGTCATCGAGAAATGATGGAGAGTCGCTTTTCAAAAAATTTAGGCCCCGGTAAACGACGCAGTATACGAAGCAAGGACTCGGTAAACGACGCAGTATACGAAGCATGGCCTCGGTAAACGACGCAGTATACGAAGCAAGGCCTCGGTAAACGACGCAGTATACGAAGCATGGCCTCAGTAAACGACGCAGTATACGAAGCATGGCCTCGGTAAACGACGCAATATACGAAGCATGGCCTCGGTAAACGACGCATGGCCTCGGTAAACGACGCAGTATACGAAGCATGGCCTCGGTAAACGACGCAGTATACGAAGCATGGCCTACGTAAACGACGCAGTATACGAAGCATAGCCTCGGTAAACGACGCAGTATACGAAGCATGAGCTAGGTATACGATTGAGGGAGAGTAGCCATTTGAATTTTCAGATTGCAACACAGCAAAGTTGTCTGAAGGAGGGGTCCTCCTGAGGAACAGAAAGGCGAGAGGGCTCATCCCCTCTTCCTTGGAAGAAGCCAGAGACATGTGGCTTATCTTCACCTTCTTGCCTTCCCGCTTCTCAGCAGCATTTTTTTGGTTGGCCATCACCACCTCGTCCCAGAGTATCAGAGAAGTCCCTGGCCGTCATCGAGAAATGATGGAGAGTCGCTTTTCAAAAAATTTAGGCCCCGGTAAACGACGCAGTATCCGAAGCATGGCCTCGGTAAACGACGCAGTATACGAAGCATGGCCTCGGTAAACGACGCATGGCCTCGGTAAACGACGCAGTATACGAAGCATGGCCTCGGTAAACGACGCATGGCCTCAGTAAACGACGCAGTATACGAAGCATGGCCTCAGTAAACGACACAGTATACGAAGCATGGCCTCGGTAAACGACGCAGTATACGAAGCATGAGCTAGGTATACGATTGAGGGAGAGTAGCCATTTGAATTTTCAGATTGCAACACAGCAAAGTTGTCTGAAGGAGGGGTCCTCATGCGGAACAGAAAGGCGAGAGGGCTCATCCCCTCTTCCTTGGAAGAAGCCAGAGACATGTGGCTTACCGTCACCTTCTTGCCTTCCCGCTTCTCAGCAGCATTTTTTTGGTTGGCCATCACCACCTCGTCCCAGAGTATCAGAGAAGTCCCTAGCAGTCATCGAGAAATGATGGAGAGTCGCTTTTTGAAAAATTTAGGCCCCGGTAAACGACGCAGTATACGAAGCATGGCCTCGGTAAACGACGCAGTATACGAAGCATGGCCTCGGTAAACGACGCAGTATACGAAGCATGGCCTCGGTAAACGACGCAGTATACAAAGCATGGCCTCGGTAAACGACGCAATATACGAAGCATGGCCTCGGTAAACGACGCATGGCCTCTGTAAACGACGCAGTATACGAAGCATGGCCTCGGTAAACGACGCATTATACGAAGCATGGCCTCGGTAAACGACGCAGTATACGAAGCATGGCCTCGGTAAACGACACAGTATACGAAGCATGAGCTAGGTATACGATTGAGGGAGAGTAGCCATTTGAATTTTCAGATTGCAACACAGCAAAGTTGTCTGAAGGAGGGGTCCTCCTGCGGAACAGAAAGGCGAGAGGGCTCATCCCCTCTTCCTTGGAAGAAGCCAGAGACATGTGGCTTATCGTCACCTTCTTGCCTTCCCGCTTCTCAGCAGAATGTTTTTGGTTGGCCATCACCACCTCGTCCCAGAGTATCAGAGAAGTCCCAAGCCGTCATCTAGAAATGATGGAGAGTCGCTTTTCGAAAAATTTAGGCCCCGGTAAACGACGCAGTATACGAAGCATGGCCTCGGTAAATGACGCAGTATACGAAGCATGGCCTCGGTAAACAACGCGTGGCCTCGGTAAACGACACAGTATACGAAGCATGGCCTCGGTAAACGATGCAGTATACGAAGCATGGTCTCGGTAAATGACGCAGTATACGATGCATGGCCTCGGTCAACGACGCGTGGCCTCGGTAAACGACGCAGTATACGAAGCATGGCCTCGGTAAATGACGCATGGCCTCGGTAAACGACGCAGTATACGAAGCATGGCCTCGGTAAACGACGCAGTATACGAAGCATGGTCTCGGTAAACGACGCAGTATACGAAGCATGGCCTCGGTAAACGACGCAGTATACGAAGCATGGCCTCGGTAAACGACGCAATATACGAAGCATGGCCTTGGTAAACGACGCAGTATACGAAGCATGGCCTCGGTAAACGACGCAGTATACGAAGCATGGCCTCGGTAAACGACGCAATATACGAAGCATGGCCTCGGTAAATGACGCAGTATACGAAACATGGCCTCGGTAAACGACGCATGGCCTCGGTAAATGATGCATGGCCTCGGGAAACGATGCAGTATACAAAGCATGGCCTCGGTAAATGACGCATGGCCTCAGTAAACGACACAGTATACGAAGCATGGCCTCGGTAAACGACGCAGTATACGAAGCATGAGCTAGGTATACGATTGAGGGAGAGTACCCATTTGAATTTCCTGATTGCAACACAGCAAAGTTGTCTGAAGGAGGGGTCCTCCTGCGGAACAGAAAGGCGAGAGGGCTCATCCCCTCTTCCTTGGAAGAAGCCAGAGACATGTGGCTTATCGTCACCTTCTTGCCTTCCCGCTTCTCAGCAGCATTTTTTTGGTTGGCAATCACCACCTCGTCCCAGAGTATCAGAGAAGACCCTGGCCGTCATCGAGAAATGATGGAGAGTCGCTTTTCAAAAAATTTAGGCCCCGGTAAACGACACAGTATACGAAGCATGGCCTCGGTAAACGACGCAGTATACGAAACATGGCCTCGGTAAACGACGCAGTATACGAGGCATGGCCTCGGTAAACGACGCATGGCCTCGGTAAACGACGCATGGCCTCGGTAAACGACGCAGTATATGAAGCATGGCCTCGGTAAACGACGCAGTATATGAAGCATGGCCTCGGTAAATGACGCAGTATGTGAAACATGGCCTCGGCAAACGACGCATGGCCTCGGCAAACGACGCATGGCCTCGGTAAACGACGCAGTATACGAAGCATGGCCTCGGTAAACGACGCATGGCCTCAGTAAACGACGCAGTATACGAAGCATGGCCTCGGTAAACGACCCAGTATACGAAGCATGGCCTCGGTAAACGACGCAGTATACGAAGCATGAGCTATGTATACAATTGAGGGAGAGTAGCCATTTGAATTTTCAGATTGCAACACAGCAACACAGCCTTTATTTCAGATTGCAACACAGCCTTTATGGACTTGGAGAAGGCCTATGACAGAGTGGATAGAGAAGGTTTGTGGAAAGTACTTAGAATATACGGAGTAGAGGGCAAGTTGCTGAAAGCAGTGAAGAGCATGTATGAGGGTGCAAAGGCGGCAGTACGTGTGGAGAGTGAGCAGAGCGAGTTCTTTGACCTGAATGTTGGTTTGAAACAGGGGTGTGTGATGTCCCCGTGGTTGTTTACTGTATATATGGATGGAGTTATGAAAGAAATACTATCAAGAGCAGTGGATGTTGGTGTATCGCTGAAAAGGGAGGGAATTGAGTGGAAGCTACCTATACTGCTGTTTGCGGATGATACAGTTCTGATGAGTGATAATGAATGGGAGTTGCTGGGTCTGGTAAATGAGTTTGGAACAGTGTGCGAAAAACGGAATTTGAAGGTAAATACGGGGAAGAGCAAGGTTATGGTCTTCGAAAGGGGTGAAGTCACAGAGTGTGAGGTGAAGCTGAACGGTCAGGCTATGGAGATCGTCAACTCTTTTAAGTATCTGGGCAGTGTGTTGAGTAAAGATGGGACTATGGATGAAGAGGTGCGGGAGAGGGTACAACAGGGGAAGAGGGTTGTAGGAACGCTAAAAGCAGTAACAAGAAATAGGGTGGTCAGTATGGAAGTGAAGAAGTCCTTGCATGACAGTGTGGTAATCCCGACACTGACTTACGGAAGCGAAGCATGGACGTTGGTTGAGAGACTCAGACCAAGAGTGAGAGCAGTGGAAATGAATTACTTAAGGAGTGCGTGCGGAATTACATGGAGGGATAGACAGACTAATGAGGAAGTAAGAAGGAGGTGTGGTGTGGAGGTAGATGTGCTGGAAAGTGTGAAAAGGAACAACTTGAGATGGTTCGGCCATATGGAACGTATGGAAAGCGAAAGAATGACTAAGAGGGTGTACGAGAGCGAGGTGGAGGGACAGAGGGGGAGAGGTAGACCGAATATGAGGTGGAAGGATGGAGTGAGGAACTACATGAATGAAGGCGGTGCTGGTTGGGGGGAGGGGCGTCGACTGACTGGGGACAGAGGTGCATGGGGGCGGTTCGTTCGTGGCCACCCCTTCGGGAATCACGGCGTCAGGCAATAGATAGATAGATAGAACACAGCAAAGTTGTCTGAAGGAGGGGTCCTCCTGCGGAACAGAAAGGCGAGAGGGCTCATCCCCTCTTCCTTGGAAGAAGCCAGAGACATGTGGCTTATCGTCACCTTCTTGCCTTCCCGCTTCTCAGCAGCATTTTTTTGGTTGGCCATCACCACCTCGTCCCAGAGTATCAGAGAAGTCCCTAGCAGTCATCGAGAAATGATGGAGAGTCGCTTTTTGAAAAATTTAGGCCCCGGTAAACGACGCAGTATACGAAGCATGGCCTCGGTAAACGCCGCACTATACGAAGCAAGGCCTCGGTAAACGACGCAGTATACGAAGCATGGCCTCAGTAAACGACGCAGTATACGAAGCATGGCCTCGGTAAACGACGCAATATACGAAGCATGGCCTCGGTAAACGACGCATGGTCTCGGTAAACGACGCAGTATACGAAGCATGGCCTCGGTAAACGACGCAGTATACGAAGCAAGGCCTCGGTAAACGACGCAGTATACGAAGCATGGCCTCAGTAAACGACGCAGTATACGAAGCATGGCCTCGGTAAACGACGCAATATACGAAGCATGGCCTCGGTAAACGACGCATGGCCTCGGTAAACGACGCATGGCCTCGGTAAACGACGCAGTATACGAAGCATGGCCTCGGTAAACGACGCAGTATACGAAGCATGGCCTAGGTAAACGACGCAGTATACGAAGCATAGCCTCGGTAAACGACGCAGTATACGAAGCATGAGCTAGGTATACGATTGAGGGAGAGTAGCCATTTGAATTTTCAGATTGCAACACAGCAAAGTTGTCTGAAGGAGGGGTCCTCCTGAGGAACAGAAATAATAATAATAATAATAAGCATGTTACTTATTTCTCATAAGCGCCAATTTTTCAGAAGAATTCACTAGCGCTCGAAAAGAGAAAGAAAAAAGAACAAAAATCAATGCATCAAAAGAAGGCTTATATACAACACACATTTAACAATCACTAGCTGTGGCAAAATAGCCTAAACTCTATAGCCATCTGTCATGACACCTCTCTCAAGATCATAGCTTCTCTCAAAGTGAAAAGTCTTAAGTTGTCTCTTGAAGCATTCAACAGAACTCAGTTGTCTCATGGACAGCGGCAACCTGTTATACAACCTCGGAGCCATGTAGGAGAATGACCTCTCAAAGAAAGAAGACTGCTGGAAAGCCCTTGGTTCATCAAGACGAAAAGGGTCATTGTCATGACGCACAACTACACCATGGTGTGCCGGTGGGCGCCTGAGCAGCTCCGCAAGGTACCTAGGCTCACCAAATTTGAGAACCTTAAAAGTCACCAAACACAACTTAAATTCTATTCTTGCTCTTACTGGCAGCCAGTGCAGTTCTATGTGAAGAGATGTAGTAGGAGTTCTAGGTGGAACACCAAAAATTAGTCTTGCGGCCCTGTTAAGAACAGACTGAACTTTCTTCAAAATATAATTTGGAAGACCCACCAACAGGGCATTGCAATAATCAACACGAGAGAAGACCAATGAGTGAACCAACGTCAGGAGGCAACGTCTGGTTATAAACGGCTTCACCAAATAGAGATTTCTGATGTGCAAGTAACAACTTTTAACTATCTGGTTTACATGCTCTTTGAAATCTAATCGGGAGTTCACATATACACCCAGATTTCGAACAGAGTTGGCCGGTCGCAGCTGAGATCCACCCACATTGATGGAGAGGGCACCTACTATATCATCAGCTCTTCTATTTCCTCGGATGATGAGAATATCAGTTTTACCATCATTTAGTTTAAGTTTTCTCGCTCTCATCCACTTCTTGATATCAGACATCAACAATTCCATCTTACTCCGTATATCAACTATATTTGTGATTCTCACATAAATCTGGGTGTCATCTGCATAAAAGTGAAAGGTGACATTATGTGCACGAAGCAGAAGAGACAAACTGCTAATATAAATTACAAATAGGATAGGACCTAAAACTGATCCCTGCGGAACACCATACCGCAGGGGTGTCGAGTCCGAGACCACTTGATTTACCATCACACTCTGGGATCTACCTGACACGTACGACCCAAGAAGCAAGAGAGCGGAGTCACGCACACCACAATCATAAAGATCACTCAATAACAACTCGTGATCCACTGTGTCAAAAGCCGCAGAGAGATCAAGCAAGACCAATAGTGAGGCCACACCATTGCAAATGTTCTCAACTAGATCATTATGTACTCTAATCAATGCTGTTTCAGTTGAATGATGCTGTCGGTAAGCAGACTGAAAAATTGGGATAGTTTCATTCTGCAGAAGTAGTGGTTGTAATTGGTCAAGTATTGCACGCTCTAATATCTTTGATATGAAGGACAGGTTGGAGACAGGACGATAGTTCAACATGTTCTCAACATCAAGGCGAGAGGGCTCATCCCCTCTTCCTTGGAAGAAGCCAGAGACATGTGGCTTATCTTCACCTTCTTGCCTTCCCGCTTCTCAGCAGCATTTTTTTGGTTGGCCATCACCACCTCGTCCCAGAGTATCAGAGAAGTCCCTGGCCGTCATCGAGAAATGATGGAGAGTCGCTTTTCAAAAAATTTAGGCCCCGGTAAACGACGCAGTATACGAAGCATGGCCTCGGTAAACGACGCAGTATACGAAGCATGGCCTCAGTAAACGACGCAGTATACGAAGCATGGCCTCGGTAAACAACGCAGTATACGAAGCATGGCCTCGGTAAACGACGCAGTATACAAAGCATGGCCTCGGTAAACGATGCAATATACGAAGCATGGCCTCGGTAAACGACGCATGGCCTCGGTAAACGACGCAGTATACGAAGCATGGCCTCGGTAAACGACGCATTATACGAAGCATGGCCTCGGTAAACGACGCAGTATACGAAGCATGGCCTCGGTAAACGACGCAGTATACGAAGCATGAGCTAGGTATACGATTGAGGGAGAGTAGCCATTTGAATTTTCAGATTGCAACACAGCAAAGTTGTCTGAAGGAGGGGTCCTCCTGCGGAACAGAAAGGCGAGAGGGCTCATCCACTCTTCCTTGGAAGAAGCCAGAGACATGTGGCTTATCTTCACCTTCTTGCCTTCCCGCTTCTCAGCAGAATGTTTTTGGTTGGCCATCACCACCTCGTCCCAGAGTATCAGAGAAGTCCCTAGCCGTCATCTAGAAATGATGGAGAGTCGCTTTTCGAAAAATTTAGGCCCCGGTAAACGACGCAGTATACGAAGCATGGCCTCGGTAAATGACGCAGTATACGAAGCATGGCCTCGGTAAACAACGCGTGGCCTCGGTAAACGACACAGTATACGAAGCATGGCCTCGGTAAACGATGCAGTATACGAAGCATGGTCTCGGTAAATGACGCAGTATACGATGCATGGCCTCGGTAAACGACGCGTGGCCTCGGTAAACGACGCAGTATACGAAGCATGGCCTCGGTAAACGACGCATGGCCTCGGTAAACGACGCAGTATACGAAGCATGGCCTCGGTAAACGACGCAGTATACGAAGCATGGTCTCGGTAAACGACGCAGTATACGAAGCATGGCCTCGGCAAACGACGCAGTATACGAAGCATGGCCTCGGTAAACGACGCAATATACGAAGCATGGCCTCGGTAAACGACGCAGTATACGAAGCATGGCCTCGGTAAACGACGCAGTATACGAAGCATGGCCTCGGTAAACGACGCAATATACGAAGCATGGCCTCGGTAAATGACGCAGTATACGAAACATGGCCTCGGTAAACGACGCATGGCCTCGGGAAACGACGCAGTATACAAAGCATGGCCTCGGTAAACGACGCATGGCCTTAGTAAACGACACAGTATACGAAGCATGGCCTCGGTAAATGACGCATGGCCTCGGTAAACGACGCAGTATACGAGGCATGGCCTCGGTAAACGACGCATGGCCTCGGTAAACGACGGATGGCCTTGGTAAACGACGCAGTATATGAAGCATGGCCTCGGTAAACGACGCAGAATACGAAGCATGGCCTCGGTAAACGACGCAGTATGTGAAACATGGCCTCGGTAAACGACGCATGGCCTCGGTAAACGACGCATGGCCTCGGTAAACGACGCAGTATACGAAGCATGGCCTCGGTAAACGACGCATGGCCTCAGTAAACGACGCAGTATACGAAGCATGGCCTCGGTAAACGACGCAGTATACGAAGCATGGCCTCGGTAAACGACGCATGGCCTCGGTAAACGACACAGTATACGAGGCATGGCCTCGGTAAACGACGCATGGCCTCGGTAAACGACGCAGTATACGAAGCATGGCCTCGGTAAAAGACGCAGTATACGAAGCATGGCCTCGGTAAACGACGCAGTATACGAAACATGGCCTCGGTAAACGACGCATGGCCTCGGTAAACGACGCAGTATACGAAGCATGGCCTCGGTAAACGACGCATGGCCTCAGTAAATGACGCAGTATACGAAGCATGGCCTCGGTAAACGACGCAGTATACGAAGCATGGCCTCGGTAAACGACGCAGTATACGAAGCATGAGCTAGGTATACGATTGAGGGAGAGTAGCCATTTGAATTTTCAGATTGCAACACAGCAAAGTTGTCTGAAGGAGGGCTCCTCCTGCGGAACAGAAAGGCGAGAGGGCTCATCCCCTCTTCCTTGGAAGAAGCCAGAGACATGTGGCTTATCGTCACCTTCTTGCCTTCCCGCTTCTCAGCAGCATTTTTTTGGTTGGCCATCACCACCTCGTCCCAGAGTATCAGAGAAGTGGATAAAAAACACCATCTGAGGAAGAGCACTTTATTGACAACGTTTCGCAGATAGCTTCATCAGGTCACTAACAAATGCTGGTACATAGGAGGCCTTAAATATCCGTCCAGACAGGTGGCGGGGGAGGAGAGGGAGGTGGGGGTTGGGAGGGAGGAAGGAGGCAGGACAGGGAGGGGGCAGAAGCATGGGGGGAGGGGAGGCGGAGCCTATATATGGGTCAAATACATCAGTAAGAACTAGCAAAAACAGACATACAAACATGCGTACAGGGTAACAACTCTACTAGTACAAAGAAATAAAAATAACTATAACAATAATAATAATAATAAAAATAATAACAATAATAATAATTAAAATAATAATAATAAAAATAACTTTAATAATAATAATACAGATGATAATATTAATCGTAACAATTATAATGAAAACAGTGAAGATAGTGCTAATATAATTTATAGTGGTACAATACTAGCAATAAATAACATAGAGAGAGAGAGAGAGAGAGAGAGAGAGAGAGAGAGAGAGAGAGAGAGAGAGAGAGAGAGAGGAAGGGTATGGTGCTGGAGTAGGTAAGAGATTAGTATAATTGTAAAACGAAAACGAGGGAAGAGGGCAATTTAGGGGGTAGGTATGAAAAGCTAGAGAAGAGGGAGGAGCTCTTCAAAGGTAGGTTAAATGAGAGAGAGAGAGAGAGAGAGAGCGAGAGACCGCGAGAGCCAGAGTGAGAGAGAGCGCGAGAGTGAGAGGGAGAGATAGAAGGGAACGAGGTAAGCATATATTATGATATGGAGATAATATTATGGACAGCAATAGCATCATAACATAGGGAAAGGTAACAATAATAATACGAATAAGAAAATATATAAGAATACATATAGCACTAATGATAAAATACTATTAATAATATTAATACAAATAATACTAATAAAAATAACAATAATAATAATAATAATGCACATGATAATGAGGGTGAGAGCGCAAGCAAGAAAGAAAGAGAGAGAGAGAGAGAGATAGAGTACATACAAACATACATACATACACATACACACACACACAAACATAAACACATATAAACATATATACACATATATATATATATATATATATATATATATATATATATATATACAGTATATACATATATATGTGGTGGGGAGATTGTAGGCACCAATCGATCAGGGCTAGACCCAGGTGAGGTTATAGGCATGTGATAAAGAGTCGCTGGAACTCCTGTTTCATTTGCTTGGCCTCTCTTACTGATTTTCTTTGTGCCTCATTTACACTGAGAGCAATCCAGCTAGCTCTCACAAACACCTCCTCCTCCTATCCACTTCACTACACTAAACATGCACACCACACTTCATTCCTCCACACCAAAATTAAAAAAACACAATGATGAATTTTAGCCCAGCCTCGGAGTCCCCAGGGGGGGGGACCATAAATGCCCCCTCACCCGACCGACCATCCCCTGACGACCCCACACAATTACCTGGACCTCGGCCTGTTACTCTTTCTATTAATTTCTGCAACATTCGCGGACTTTCCTCTAACTTTCACTCTGTTGAGCACCATCTCTCCTCCTACAAACCTGATCTTCTCTTCCTCACCGAAACCCAGGTGTCTGTAGCAACATCCAGCAACCCCTTCTCTGTATCCTCCTACTTTCTCTATCCTAGTTTCAAAGCCAATGGCGGATGTTGTGCATATGTGCACAACAAACTCACTTGCTCTCGTGTTCCCGATTTCGACTCCTCTGAATTCTCAACTTTATGGCTCAAACTTTCCTGTCATTCTCTTACTAAATATTTCTGTGCTGTCTATCTTTCCCCTAACTCTACCAACTTTCCTAAATACTTTGACTATCTAAACTCTACAGTGGAACACATTCTATCCATTTCTCCTTTCTCAGAAATCTCCATCTTAGGAGATTTCAACGTTCACCACCGCCAATGGCTCTCCTCTCACACTACTGATCCACCTGCTGAACAAGCCTACGTCTTTTCTATCCTAAATGACCTAGAGCAGTTAGTTCAGCAACCCTCCCGTATCCCGGATCGCATCGGAGATCGGCCCAACATTCTTGACCTGTTTCTAACTTCTAACCCTTCTTCTTATACTGTCGATCTTTTCTCTCCTTTGGGCTCCTCCGACCATAAACTTATCTCTGTCACCTGTGCTATCTCTCCAGTACAGCCACCCGATCCTCCTAGCCGGCGGCGCTTGTGGCACTTTGGCGCTGCCGACTGGGAGGCTCTTCGGCAGTACTTCTTTGATTTCCCATGGAATGATTTCTGCTTCCATGGCCGAGGACCCTCGGAGAGTGCTGAACGCATTACCGAGGTAATCCTATCGGGCATGGAAGCATACATTCCATTCTCTTTCTCTCAGACTAATGCTAAAAAATCTTGGTTTACTCACGCCTGTTCTACTGCTGTCCGCAATAAGGAGGAAGCATTCAAACGGTACCGACGCCTTAAAACTCAAGACTCTCATTCTTCATATGTTTCTGCCCGGAATCAAGCCAAATCTGTTCTTCGACTTGCCAAACACTCTTTCATCAATAATAAATGCACTGAACTATCCAACTCTAGCTCTTCCCAAGCTTTCTGGCATCTAGCCAAAAACCTCTCCAACAATTTCTCTTCCTCGTCTTTCCCTCCCCTTTCCCACTCTGATGGCACAACCATCACTTCTTCCTCTGACAAAGCTAAACTCTTCGCTCAAACTTTTGCTAGAAACTCCACCTTGGATGATTCCGGTGCTATTCCTCCCTCTCCGCCCTCCTCTCTCTTACTTATGCCTAATATCCTAATCTCTTCTAAAGATGTACTTTCTACCCTCTCTGGGCTTAACACTAATAAGGCGTACGGTCCGGACGGTGTTCCTCCTGTTGTTCTCAAAAACTGTGCTTCCGTGCTGACTCCCTGCCTAGGCAAACTCTTTCGTCTCTGTCTATCCTCTAACGTCTTCCCTTCATGCTGGAAGTTTGCTCACATTCAACCTGTCCCAAAGAAGGGTGACCGCTCTCAACCCTCCAACTATCGTCCAATTGCTCTTATCTCTTGTCTTTCTAAAGTTTTTGAAACTATTCTTGCTTCCAAATTTCTTAAGCATTTCTCTTCTCATAATCTGCTCTCAGATCGCCAGTATGGCTTCCTTAAGGGTCGCTCTACTGGTGATCTTCTTTCATATCTTACTAACTCTTGGTCATCCTCCTTTCGGGACTTCGGTGAGACTTTTTCTATTGCACTAGACATATCGAAAGCCTTCGATAGAGTCTGGCATAAATCTTTAATTTCTAAACTACCCTCCTTCGGTTTCTATCCCTCCATCTGTGCCTTTGTCTCTAATTTCCTTTCCGGCCGTTCCATAGCTGCGGTTGTGGACGGCCATTGTTCACTTCCTCACCCTATAAACTCCGGTGTTCCTCAGGGCTCTGTCCTATCTCCTATTCTCTTTCTAATTGTTATAAATGATCTCCTTAACTGTACCTTAATTCCCATCCATTCATACGCAGACGACTCAACCTTACACTACTCCATTAGTTTTTCAGAACGCCCCAGCCAGCAATCCCTCAACGACAAACGTAATGAAGCCATAGAACTCTTAAATTCTGATCTAAATACTATTTCCAATTGGGGCAGAGAAAACCTTGTTAACTTTAATGCTTCCAAAACCCAATTTCTCCATCTATCTACCCGTCAGGATCTCCCAGCGGACTATCCCTTATTTTTCAACAATACAAAAATCAACCCTTCATCTTCTCTCAATATTCTTGGTGTCTCTTTTTCTTCTGCTCTCATTTGGAAGGACCATATTACCAGTCTTGCTAAGGCAGCCTCCCAGAAGCTGGGTGTGCTCAACCGCCTTAGGGGGTTCTTTTCCCCTGCACAGCTTCTTGCTCTGTACAGGGGCATAGTGCGCCCTTGTATTGAGTATTGTTCACATGTGTGGGGAGGTTCCTCTCACACCGCTCTCCTAGACAAAGTTGAAAGGAAGGCCTTTCGTATCATTAACTCCCGTCCACTCACCAACTCTCTGCAATCTCTCTCTCTCCGCCGCAATGTTGCATCTCTCTCGCTATTCTATCGCTACTATAATAATCAGTGTTCCTCAGAGCTATCCCAGTGCATACCACCTCCTTTACGTAGGGCACGTGGTACCCGTCTTGCAACTCAATCCCACCCCTACTCTGTGCAACTCTCCAACCCAAGAGTGAAACGTTACTCTCAAACTTTCTTCTACTCAACATCTGAGCTCTGGAACTCTCTCCCAGAATCAGTCTTTCCCTCTTCCTATGACTTAAATTGCTTCAAACTCCGTGTGTCCAGGCATTTTGGCTCGAACGTCCCTTGATTTTGGCCCTGTCACTCTTTCAACTATGGGGGAGGCACTCGCTATAGGCAGTTATGCCTTTTGCCTCCCTCAATCACATAGAAAAAAAAAACAAAAAAACACTACACACTACACACCACACACCACACATTATACACCACACACCACACACCACACATTATACACCACACACCACACACTACACATTATACACCACACACCACACACCACACATTATACACCACACACCACACATTATACACCACACACCACACACTACACACTACACACTACACACCACACATTATACACCACACACCACACACCACACATTATACACCACACACCACACACCACACACTACACACTACACACTACCGGAGACGTTTTGTGTATGAGTGAACAAGTATGTGGAACGCCTGTGTGGAACATATGTTTAAGGGGAGGCTTTTAGTTTGGTTCATAGATATCCTTCGAGCTTAACATTACACCCCCTTGAGCCCCTTTCAAGATAAATTTGTAAATTTTTCGGTAGAAAAATGTCCCGGCTGAAAGCCGGTTCCATTTAAACTACAGGAACGCTATCGTTCGCTAGGATAAAATCGACACCTTAATGGCACGAAAGGTCTTAACAATGACAGAAATGGGTTGAAAGTTCTTAAAATCGTCAAAATAATTGGGCGAACGTCTTAAAATTAGAAAAACAATGGGGCTAATCAGGAGGGAGAAAGGAGTCAAGAAAAAAATCCTTCAAGTGGAAATCTCCCCTTAATCCTTACTGTACCGGTGACGTCTTTATTGTTTGACTTCAGCGAAATTTAGACGATTTTAGGAAGATTAGGAGGGATATAATATTATGGTAGCTAAAATAATCAATGGAGATAGTCTGTAGCCTTTTAATCCTCTCACGTTTTTGACGCGACTTTGAGCCTATTGGGGATACTTTAAAGCCTTTGTTACCATCAGGGGTATTTAGAAACCTTTAGTTAGTTACTTCAACCTCTGCAGTTGTCTTTGAGTTAGCTGTGGGCAGAAAACTAATTTTGGAGAGGTAATTATTAGAGTGAGAGAACTCTATTTTTATTATTGCTAATCTGGCAACCTCTGCGTCATAAAAACGTGAAAGGGTTAATGAGTAGACGTCCATTGTAAGCTGCATATACATAGCTAGAATACAATGGAACACACGTCGCTGGTACTGGGAGGGTTAAGGGCAGGTTTCCACTTGAGGGATTTTTTTTCGAACTTCCTTCTCCCTCATGTTTAGCCCCATTGCTTTTGAGATTTTAAGACGTTTGCCCCATTAGTTTGGCGATTTTAATAACTTTAGCCCCATTTCTGTCAATTTTAAGACCTTTCGTGCCATTTAGGTGACGATTTTTTCCTGGCGACCGATAGCGAGCCTGTAACTTAAGAGGAATCGGCCTTCGGCCGGGACATTTTTCTACCGAAAAATGTACATATTTATCTTGATAGGTGCTCAAGTGAGTGTAATCTTAAGCTTGAAGGATATCTAGGGACCAAACTAGAAACCTCCCCTTAAGTGAAACGGTATATAATGGCTTCAATGTTCAATGTAAATACCTTTTCAAAGCTTCATAAACTCACTTCTCTCTACCATATAAATACACAGTATGTCATCTAGAAATAGGATGTAATTGTCACGGTGCACCTTTGATCACACACACACACAAAGTAACGTAATACAAATATGTTTAACAAAATCATAATATAAACAATGCAAAAACACTAATTGAATTTCAAGGAACTACATAATAACGTTGCTGATTACAAAATAACAGTAAACGATCAGGAAACACGTCAGCCCAAACACGAGTATCAAAAATAGATTCCAGGTAGGTCAAACGGTGAAGGAAACAACACGAGGAATGATGAACTAGGAAACAATAAACAATAAACAACACGAGGAATGATGAACTAGGAAACAATAAACAATAAACAACACGAGGAATGATGAACTAGGAAACAATAAACAATAAACAACACGAGGAATGATGAACTAGGAAACAATAAACAATAAACAACACGAGGAATGATGAACTAGGAAACAATAAACAATAAACAACACGAGGAATGATGAACGAGGAAACAATAAACAATAAACAACATGAAGAATGATGAACTAGGAAACAATAAACAATAAACAACACAAGGAATGATGAACTAGGAAACAATAAACAATAAACAACACGAGGAATGATGAACTAGGAAACAATAAACAATAAACAACACGAGGAATGATGAACTAGGAAACAATAAACAATAAACAACACGAGGAATGATGAACTAGGAAACAATAAACAATAAACAACACGAGGAATGATGAACTAGGAAACAATAAACAATAAACAACACGAGGAATGATGAACGAGGAAACAATAAACAATAAACAACATGAAGAATGATGAACTAGGAAACAATAAACAATAAACAACACAAGGAATGATGAACTAGGAAACAATAAACAATAAACAACACGAGGAATGATGAACTAGGAAACAATAAACAATAAACAACACGAGGAATGATGAACGAGGAAACAATAAACAATAAACAACATGAAGAATGATGAACTAGGAAACAATAAACAATAAACAACACAAGGAATGATGAACTAGGAAACAATAAACAATAAACAACACGAGGAATGATGAACTAGGAAACAATAAACAATAAACAACACGAGGAATGATGAACTAGGAAACAATAAACAATAAACAACACGAGGAATGATGAACTAGGAAACAATAAACAATAAACAACACGAGGAATGATGAACTAGGAAACAATAAACAATAAACAACACGAGGAATGATGAACGAGGAAACAATAAACAATAAACAACATGAAGAATGATGAACTAGGAAACAATAAACAATAAACAACACAAGGAATGATGAACTAGGAAACAATAAACAATAAACAACACGAGGAATGATGAACTAGGAAACAATAAACAATAAACAACACAAGGAATGATGAACTAGGAAACTATAAACAATAAACAACACGAGGAATGATGAACTAGGAAACAACAAACAACATGAGGAATGATGAACTAGGAAACAATAAACAATAAACAACACAAGGAATGATGAACTAGGAAACAATAAACAATAAACAACACGAGGAATGATGAACTAGGAAACAATAAACAACACAAGGAATGATGAACTAGGAAACAATAAACAATAAACAACACGAGGAATGATGAACTAGGAAACAATAAACAATAAACAACACAAGGAATGATGAACTAGGAAACAATAAACAATAAACAACACGAGGAATGATGAACTAGGAAACAACAAACAACATGAGGAATGATGAACTAGGAAACAATAAACAATAAACAACACAAGGAATGATGAACTAGGAAACAATAAACAATAAACAACACAAGGAATGATGAACTAGGAAACAATAAACAATAAACAACACGGGGAATGATGAACTAGGAAACAATAAACAATAAACAACACGAGGAATGATGAACTAGGAAACAATAAACAACATGAGGAATGATGAACTAGGAAACAATAAACAATAAACAACACGGGGAATGATGAACTAGGAAACAATAAACAACATGAGGAATGATGAACTAGGAAACAATAAACAATAAACAACACGAGGAATGATGAACTAGGAAACAATAAACAATAAACAACACAAGGAATGATGAACTAGGAAACAATAAACAATAAACAACACGAGGAATGATGAACGAGGAAACAATAAACAATAAACAACATGAAGAATGATGAACTAGGAAACAATAAACAATAAACAACACAAGGAATGATGAACTAGGAAACAATAAACAATAAACAACACGAGGAATGATGAACTAGGAAACAATAAACAATAAACAACACGAGGAATGATGAACTAGGAAACAATAAACAATAAACAACACGAGGAATGATGAACTAGGAAACAATAAACAATAAACAACACGAGGAATGATGAACTAGGAAACAATAAACAATAAACAACACGAGGAATGATGAACGAGGAAACAATAAACAATAAACAACATGAAGAATGATGAACTAGGAAACAATAAACAATAAACAACACAAGGAATGATGAACTAGGAAACAATAAACAATAAACAACACAAGGAATGATGAACTAGGAAACAATAAACAATAAACAACACGAGGAATGATGAACGAGGAAACAATAAACAATAAACAACATGAAGAATGATGAACTAGGAAACAATAAACAATAAACAACACAAGGAATGATGAACTAGGAAACAATAAACAATAAACAACACGAGGAATGATGAACTAGGAAACAATAAACAATAAACAACACGAGGAATGATGAACTAGGAAACAATAAACAATAAACAACACGAGGAATGATGAACTAGGAAACAATAAACAATAAACAACACGAGGAATGATGAACTAGGAAACAATAAACAATAAACAACACAAGGAATGATGAACGAGGAAACAATAAACAATAAACAACATGAAGAATGATGAACTAGGAAACAATAAACAATAAACAACACAAGGAATGATGAACTAGGAAACAATAAACAATAAACAACACGAGGAATGATGAACTAGGAAACAATAAACAATAAACAACACAAGGAATGATGAACTAGGAAACAATAAACAATAAACAACACGAGGAATGATGAACTAGGAAACAACAAACAACATGAGGAATGATGAACTAGGAAACAATAAACAATAAACAACACAAGGAATGATGAACTAGGAAACAATAAACAATAAACAACACGAGGAATGATGAACTAGGAAACAATAAACAATAAACAACACAAGGAATGATGAACTAGGAAACAATAAACAATAAACAACACGAGGAATGATGAACTAGGAAACAATAAACAATAAACAACACAAGGAATGATGAACTAGGAAACAATAAACAATAAACAACACGAGGAATGATGAACTAGGAAACAACAAACAACATGAGGAATGATGAACTAGGAAACAATAAACAATAAACAACACAAGGAATGATGAACTAGGAAACAATAAACAATAAACAACACAAGGAATGATGAACTAGGAAACAATAAACAATAAACAACACGGGGAATGATGAACTAGGAAACAATAAACAATAAACAACACGAGGAATGATGAACTAGGAAACAATAAACAACATGAGGAATGATGAACTAGGAAACAATAAACAATAAACAACACGAGGAATGATGAACTAGGAAACAATAAACAATAAACAACACAAGGAATGATGAACTAGGAAACAATAAACAATAAACAACACAGGGAATGATGAACTAGGAAACAATAAACAATAAACAACACAAGGAATGATGAACTAGGAAACAATAAACAATAAACAACACGAGGAATGATGAACTAGGAAACAATAAACAATAAACAACACAAGGAATGATGAACTAGGAAACAATAAACAATAAACAACACGAGGAATGATGAACTAGGAAACAACAAACAACATGAGGAATGATGAACTAGGAAACAATAAACAATAAACAACACAAGGAATGATGAACTAGGAAACAATAAACAATAAACAACACAAGGAATGATGAACTAGGAAACAATAAACAATAAACAACACGAGGAATGATGAACTAGGAAACAATAAACAATAAACAACACAAGGAATGATGAACTAGGAAACAATAAACAATAAACAACACGGGGAATGATGAACTAGGAAACAATAAACAATAAACAACACGAGGAATGATGAACTAGGAAACAATAAACAACATGAGGAATGATGAACTAGGAAACAATAAACAATAAACAACACAAGGAATGATGAACTAGGAAACAATAAACAATAAACAACACGAGGAATGATGAACTAGGAAACAATAAACAATAAACAACACGAGGAATGATGAACTAGGAAACAATAAGCAGTGGGGACCAAATTATAGGTTCTGGGTCTGGGAAGAGATCAGTTAAGGGAGCCCCTGCACCTCGCTTTTTTTTCTCTTTCTCCCCTTTTCTCTCTTTCTCTGGCTTGTATCCATTCGGCCCCATTCAGCCAACTATTTTAAGACGTTTATCCCCATCCAGGTGTCGATTTCTTCCTGGCGAGCAATGGAGAGCCAGCATTGTATGGAGAAATCCGGCTTCGCCGGATAAATTTTTTCTATCGAAAAATGTACAAATTTTGCACAACAATATATATATGCTGGCTCACTACCGCTCGCCAGAAAAACATTGACACCTGGATGGGGGTAAACGTCTTAAAACAGTAGGTTGAATGGGGCCAAACGGATATTGCCCATAGAGAGAGGGAGAGAAAGAGAAAACAAGCGAGGTGGGCTCCCTTAAGCAAGATATGGCAAAACATTGGTGGCTGGTAAACACTCTGAATACGAAAGAGGCATATCTAGCTTAGGCATAGGTAAATACAAGATAACTAATTAATTATCAAAGGATGAAAAATAAGAGATATATCAATGTTTGGAAGGACTAATATTAATACGGTGTAGAACGAGATGTAGCAAACATTTGACAATTAATTAGGGGATATTAATCATTCGAACAATAGGAATGACTTTTATCATTATAGAGCAGGAAGAGATAAGTAAAATACTATATAACTAAGGATACATGAGTGCATTGTATAAAACTACCAATAAGAGATTGTAAACTATGACGTTCGTAAGCCATATTCAATATTACGGTGTTCATACCTAAACTTAAATCTATAAACATATGTAGGAACGAAAATGAATAAAGAATGCTATAACTAAGAAGGAAAGGTTAGCAGAGACCTAATATGATGCAGCTGTACGATATCAGTGGCACGAAATATAGCTGATAATTGGGGGGTAGGGTACATTCCGAGGACGAGAGAGAGAGAGAGAGACTTAAGGGGAGAGGGGTCGTTTTTCTGGTCCCCCTTCTCCCTCGAGTTAAGAATATTAGTTTTCAGATTTTAAGACGTTCGTTCCATTAGTTTTTGCGATTTTGAGACCTTTCGCCCCATTTGTTTTCAATATTAAGACCTTTCGTGCCATTTAGGTGTCGATTATTTCCTGGCGAGCGATAGCGAGCCTGTATTTGTAGAATGAACCGGCCTTCGGCAGAGACATTTTTCTACCGAAAAATTTACAAATTTACCTTGAGAGGGGGTTTAGGGGGTATTATTTTAAGCTTGAGGGAGGTCTAGCGAGGAAACTGCAAACACAAAGATTATTACATAAATTAACCTTGAAGGGGAATCTAGGGAGTGTTGTTTTTAAGCTTGATAAAGGTCTATAGTCTATTATTTTCCAGCTGAGGGTAAATTGCCATGTTACTATCTTTGTTACTAAGCTATAAGGTAGATTTTGTATCGAAATATGTCGTTAATTATGAAAACTTGGCAGTAATACGACACACAGCCATAGTGGTTTAATATTCTTCCATTAAGTATCGAGAAATCAGCTACTAAGGGATTCAATTTATCATCAGCTGGGGACAAAAATAGACTATAGTGAGGAAACTAAACTATATATGAATATATAAATAAATAGACCAAGAAAAATAACCACTGGCCCCTTAAATAGAGCAGGAAAAGCCTAGTCAAATACGTAATAACAAACACTGGTGAAATAGGAGGCATTTTAATGAGATGGTGAACATGAACAGAGTAGAACGAGATTACAGGTACCGCCAACGAACTTGACAATTAATTAATTAAATGGGTAAAATAGGTCTTAATTATCTCTTTTTCTCTTACAAACCCTTTATAAACTTGATCAAATAATCTGATCTTAGCCAGAATAATAATAATAATAATAATACTAATAATGCCGTACTGAGAGTGTTAAGGAACAAAAGGTTAGAAACCATTGTTAATAGGAGACGTACTAATACTGTTTAGGAAGCGATCACAAAAACATGAAATATTACATAATGGAGGCTTAGGAGTTACTGTAAATGTAATGAGACAAATATGGTGCCAGAATAGATTACCAAAACACGAATTAACAAAAACGATGGTTAGGAAATTGTGCTTGCTTGCTTCATGTATGCAAATTTAAATGCATATCTTTGAATATATGTACAGTCGAGGTTAATAAGTGTTGTCAAATATTTCACAAAGATTCGGACATTGACTAATACTCTTAGGGATAAGCACTTTTCCCAGTAACTATAAAGATACCAATAACACTTCTTGAGCGAAAACCACTGGAATCTATGACAACATTAAATACCCCCGATTGTACATGCTAGAGCATTAATGGCAAACCCCCCATTTTCATAAGTATCGAAAGCCAACGAGACTATAAACAATTCTATATTATCACCCATAATGCTCCAGAACTTGACTTTATATTTCAAAGATTCGAATTGGTGTAACAAGGGACTGGAGTTCTCGAAAAAGGGCTCCAGTCCTGACGTTATTCCTGACCGTGTGTACAAGAGACTATATAATTATAGTAACAGAGATCGGCCAACCTCCGCCATTTAGGTGCCAATTGGCGATATATTCCTCTCTTTACACTCAGATATCTTCATTGCCATAATATACTTTGGCAATACTGATACGAGGATAGATACTTTGGTCTTTGGGTAGGCATTCTGTATGATAACAAATATAGAAATAAAATATACCCCATGTGATTGATAATTGACCTCTTGCAAGTTTCAGGCTATAAGGAAGTTGGAGCCGTAAACATTGATATTAAACATAAATGCAATATTAATGTAGGTTTCTGATGGATAGAAAGTATGTTGAATTTGATTTGATGTGTGAATATTTTCACCATAACCGTATTTTCGTTGGTAATTTTGCTAAATATCGATGTCTACAGCTCCAACTTCCTTATAGCCTGAAACTCGCAAGTGGACAACCAAATGGCGTCCAAAGCAATAGATGGCCCCTCCCTTCTACTGCAGGCTGTCTATCGTCCAAAGCAATAGATGGCCCCTCCCTTCTACTGCAGGCTGTCTATCGTCCAAAGCAATAGATGGCCCCTCCCTTCTACTGCAGGCTGTCTATCGTCCAAAGCAATAGATGGCCCCTCCCTTCTACTGCAGGCTGTCTATCGTCCAAAGCAATAGATGGCCCCTCCCTTCTACTGCAGGCTGTCTATCGTCCAAAGCAATAGATGGCCCCTCCTTCTACTGCAGGCTGTCT